>JACXGJ010009628.1:0-23849 GCA_016801105.1 Esox niger | reverse complement strand
TTGTGTGTGTGTGTGTGTGGGTGTTTGTGTGTGTGTGTGTGTGTGTGTGTGTGTGTGTGTGTGTGTGTGTGTGTGTGTGTGTGTGTGTGTGTGTGTGTGTGTGTGTGTGTGTGTGTGTGTGTGTGTGTGTGTGTGTGTGTGTGTGTGTGTGTGTGTGTGTGTGTGTGTGTGTGTACATTATAAGCCTATGTGTTTTAGGTCATATATTTTGCCTGATAAAGCAATTTGAAGCATAACTCCATCTAGTATTAATAGGGTTAGAAGACACATTTAACTGTCACAGTAACATTGTCAGTGTCATAGCAATGGTCTCCGGATGCAGAAGCGAATATCATGTCCCTAATAGAAGATGTTGCGTAAATCGCATGGGTGTCTAAAACAATGATAACCGTGATTATGAAGATGTTTTATATTGTGAGGTGATGGATTTTGTGGAAGCCCTAAACTCAATGCCCTTTCCCCTGTCCCCCGTTCTCCTCCCAGTTGTAAAAACCGAGCAGAGAGTTCGGTGTGCGTGGGTTTGTCCCATCGTCATGGTGAGACTCTGACACTAAGACACACTGTGGGACCCCTCTAATCCTTTACCCCTCTGAGGGCCGTCAACTTTTATAATGCATACGGTTCGCGAGCTTAGATCCTTTAAACACTCCAGGATTATTTGATGGTTCAAAGAAGGATCTGTTTTTTTGTATAGCCTTGACTTTACACACCTCTAAAGTCTTGAAAGACACACTCAGTGAAATGCAAAAGGGAAAATAAACCTACACAGGAAAAAACAAATACCTACCACCTGACTGGTACTATTTCTCAAATACATAATGGATGTGACTCTGAATAGTTATTTACTTCACAGCTGAACACAATGCAAAATTGCTGTGAGATTACTGAAGGTCAGCTCTTACCCAACCTACACTGCCTCTCCTGCCATCACGAGCCACACACACACACACACACACACACACACACACACACACACACACACACATACATATACACACACACACACACATAAATGACTATGCCAAGTGTAGACTTTCTCAGGACCCGTCTCTTGTTGCAGGTCTCTGAGTTGTAATATTCAGAAACGAGTCCGTGGTTTAAGAAGTTAAAGGCTCAGTTAGCTATGGTCTGAGACAATCTTTTCCAAAATCGTTCTTTAACCACTCTCCTACCCCTGTTTAAGGTAGTCATAACTTTAGGATGTTTTTTTTGTATTGTTTTTTTATATGTACACTGTTTTGAGCTTTGTTCTGTTCTACATATTATTATCATCTGTTCTCTTTATCTAACTGTACATTATTAATATTAAAGATGAGACAGTTATGCTCGAGTCAAATGTTTTCACTCTTTAATGTAAGCAAAGAATCTTGTCATGAAACTTAACACTTCACAAAACCTCTTCAAATTAAAATAAGAGCATTACACATTCATAAGATGAATTTGTACGAATGGCTCACATTAAGTACAAGTTTTTCTCTTACTAAAATCATACTGGGAAATAATACTGAACGCTATCAGGGGGAAAACACATGGTGTAAAATCATTATGTACCAAAGACATGAGTACACGGTCAGCTTGAGGCTGTGGTCACAGAGTTTTGTCAAATATGAGCCTCAGCGGTTCTACCTCTGGTCACCTCTGTCCTTAGCTGGTGGAAGGCTTTCTTTACCCATGGCTCGGTCGATTGGAAGCAGATCACCCTGTTTTTGACAGTTGTCACTCTGTAGAAGGAAAACAGTGGTACAAAGGAGAGTAGTCAAACGCTTCTCGTTTGACAGACATGCAGGTCCGTGACGGTCAGCGGTTCTTTACTTGAATGACTGAGACGATGCCTTCACCTGATACCCGTTCGGACATTACATGTGGTTATGGTATGTATGTGTACCTGGGTAAATCTCATTTCAAATGCTGTCAAAACACAGACACAACACTACCTCTAAAGATAGTTTCAAAGCATATCTAAATGGCTATTTCCTTGGTGAAATAATGCTGTTTCTAAATCAACCAGACCTGTCAATAAATCTCCAGTTTGCAGGTAGAACATGGTCTACTAAATGTCTTTGATGTAAAATCCATTGATTAGCACATCATTATTTCATTTAAAACTGATTACCTTATTCTAAAAGTAACTGCAAGTTATATTTATATTTTGGTTCAGTGCCTAGCTCCCTTTAAGAATATAGTTCCCTTTACTAAAATTGCTTTGAAATGAAGTTTACTACATCCAATCAACTTTGAGAAAAAATATATGAAATCTAAAATGTCATAGATGGCAAATTGCAAGAGATCCCTTGATCCAGATATTAACATAATTTATTATTCAGCTTATTAAACACAAACTCTTTGTTTTCATGAAGAATTAGACAGGTTTGAGGCAAATAAGAGAAAGGAAAACTGTACATATTTTGCATTGAACATTTTTATATTTTCATGCTGGAAAGTACCTTCGATTCATCAGTTCTAAAAGATAGTAGTTAACTGATAAAACAATCATCATTAAACTTCAGTCTAACTACCACTAAGATTTTACTAAATTAACATATTTATTCTATTTTGTTTACTAGTGGAATATAGGAACCATATCTAGCACTTACATAAATGCAGATAGGAGGCAGCTTGGGTCAGTCTTCTTTATGGAGACAATCTTGTTGAAAGGCACTGTCATTTTCGAGAAGCTGAAACAGCAACTGGTAGGTGTTGCTTCCAGACCAAAAGCTGTGGGTGGATAAAATGGGTCAGTGGTTCCTAACCTAGGGTTCTAGGATCCCCGGGGGTACTTGACTTATCTACAGGGGGTACCTAAGAGCACTCAATAGACCATAGGCTTACTAATACGATGCACAAGATGGGGTTCTTCAGAGGTTTTCACTACAGGGCAAAATTCCGCTAGTGATACAGTAACTGAAAACGGTAAGGAACTACTGAATATGGACTTTCTTAAAAATGCATTCAAATTAACATCACGTCTTTTATCCACAACTCCATGTGTTAGTGATGGAAAAAAGGTATGGAAGCCCATTTACTGACAAATGAATCATTTCTTTCTACACAAAATCACTATACTGTGTGCAGAGGCCACATATGATCAGCTGATCAAATGACTCAGAATGTTACTTCTGTGTTTCAGAGATGAATGCACAATAGAACATAGGCCACTTTTTCTATGTAATTTAAAGAATGTTTTTGCATTTTTGGTGGGATACCTAATATAGGTCAAAACGTTGTTTCTAATTGCAAAATGGTCCCCGGTATAGCTTAGAAACTATTCCGTATGTCCGTTATATTAGCATGAATTAATATGTGAAAAGGGCAAAGTCTTCCAAGAGTTTTAAAAGAGCATTTCCAATTTGAGAATAAACCACCAACATTATGCATCACATCAGAGGTACAGTATAGCATTAAGATAAAAAAAAGTAAGTTAGCTATGTTCAAGAAGGCATACATTTAAACACTTTACTTACGGACAGCATGGGAGTGGAAGACTGTCAGCAGCAATAACGCAAGAATCAAGCATGTAGTCTTCATGATGGGCTAAGATATTTCAAAGGTCTGGATTTTTCTTTGTTGTCTTGCTTCTGTTGTAGTCTGTCCTAAATGTTCATATCTCCCCATATAAATACTGTCAAGACACATGACAGAACTTCCAACTATATCATTTCCTCGCCCTAATTGTCTGCCAACCGCAACTTGGTTGACATTTGTGATATTAATGTTCTTCTTTCTTGTCACCTCATTCTGAGCAGATCATGTCAAGATAAGATGTGACCACAGTGCATGCATCTCATCTCCAGTAACTTCTTCCAGTGGAAAGTGGATGATTAATTAATCAAAAAGTAGATCAGTTAGGGGCTGATTTTGAGAGGATGATAATATTCTGTATATAAAATAATTGGTAACTATATTTAATCCTTTTATTTAATTAGCTACCATTTCATCATCTAACAAAATCTGATTGGCAGTCTTGAAGAAGTCGAATGATCAGCTCTTTGTTTTACAAGACATTTAACAGCTGTACATTTACACATTTAACTGACACCTATCCATAGTGACTAACATACAGTATTGATTGCTTACATTTAATACCCATAGTATTTTATGACACTGTTTAGGATTGAGTATAATAAAATAATGGGGAGTGTACAATAAGTATTTTTTGGGAATAACTGGAGAAAGTCCTATTTCTCAGAAAATATTCCTTCCTAGCCAAATATATTTTCTTGTGACTCACTGATTGATTGTGAATCAACATCACAATCAAAGAATAAGGAGAGAGGAAACAGCAAGACAACCCCCAAAATGGGATTTTGCAGGTGGTGGCCACAGAAAATTATCCTTATCCTTCCTGATTGATTCTTTTCAATTTTAGCATTTTGCTAGTGTCTTTGTCACTACTGGTTGCATGAGGCAATACCTGCAGCCCATTCAGGTTGCACAGATAGTCCAGGTCCTCCAGAATGGCACATCCATACATGCCGTCGCAAGGCTTGCTGTGTCATTTGCTCAGTGTGAATCTGTGATATATCTATAAAGGTGTACTATGGCCCCTTTTAAGCAACTATCAGTCCTGTATATTCCAATAGCATGTTTTGTTTGGTGGCCAGAGACAATCGCTCTCTACTTATCCTTCTTGACTGATTCTTTCTAGTTTTGTCCTTCCTGACTGATTCTCTCTAGTTTTGCATTTTGCTAGTATCCTTGTCATTACTGGTAGCATGAGGTGGTACCTGCAGCCCATTCAGGTTGCACAGGCTGTCCAGAATTGGCACAGTCCGCCAGAGAACACCAGAATTGTCGGGTCCGCCATTGGCACAACGTTCTCTTCATGGATGAGAGCAGGTTCAAACTGAACATACGTGACAGAGGTGAAAGAGTCTGGAGAAGCTGTGGTGAATGTTATGCTGCCTACAACATAATCTAGCATGACCGGTTCGGAGGTGGGTCAGTGCTTGTCTGTGGAGGCATATCTTTGGAGGGTTATATGGACCTCTACATGCTAGCCAACTGTATTCTGAGTGCTGTTCACACCTTATGCTGGTGCAGTGGGCCCCTGGCACAGGACAATGCCCGGCCTCATGTGGCCGTAGTGTGTAGGCAGTTCCTGGATCCCACAAATTCAGTTATTCAAAATTGTTGAACAGTAATAATCAGCAAATGACAGTTGGCCTTTTACTTCATGGAAAACCAAGGGTTTCAATAAACCGATTACAAGAGATAAAAGTGTTCCCCATTTGAAGTCCATGTCTGATATTGTAGTTTTTTGCAAAACCCACCTGAGGGTCTGTAACCACATAAGTAGGGAATTTTCCTTTCACCATCATGTTAAAATGTTTACACCTGAAATGTCATTATAGTCAATGCCAAGTTACTCGTAACCCACAGTATCATGACATTGTAATTTCTGATTACAACCCATTTAGTTTCACACTGTGACCCACTCACATCAAGCCAAATGAGAAGATGTGGAGGTTTAATCCAGAACTCTTCACAGAATCTGTTTCTGTAAAAATGTTAAAGCAAAAGTGACACTTTTTCTTGAAAGCAACAATAATGCAGATAGTTCCGCACATGACTATCTGAAGGGTTGCATAATAATTAAAAACAAAGCAGGTAAGAGTTAGCAGAAATTAAAAGTCATATTACCTAATACCTGTAGGATACTTTGCATTTCACTCAGGGTGTATAACAATATTTTGTGTCTTATGCTAGAAAGACACCGTAGCCAGTCAGCCGCATAGTTCTAAATGTACAGTATGTGTTTGTGATAGACATATGTGTTTGTTTTCTACAGAAACAAAATACATTAAATTGTCCAAAATATTTACATAATAGACATGTTGACAGTATCTATATATTGGCTTTAATATAAGATGTGCAACTGGGTGACAGTGAAGCCATGTAAAAGGGAATAAAAAAGCAGATCTGAAAGATAATTCTCCATCATATCATTGTAATATTGTAAAAAGAAAATCCTACAAAACAAAAAACAACTAAAGATGGCTGCAGTAAAGATGCTTACTACCTGGTGGGGTCAATGGATTGCAGAAAATAAATGTTTAGTATCAGACATGATATTATTCAGACATGATATTAATCCCAGTACATTTGGTTTCCTGAAATAGGGTACATCCACAAATATGATGGGATAAGGAAAATGTTGTTCTTTCTAAAATGTGAAACCAATATGTATAGCTATAGGGTTTCAAGCAGCAATAAATGGCAATATAACTTAAGTCACATGTCTTTATATGCTAATTACATTTTCCTAAATGTAACAGAAACCCAATCTAGTATTCCAGCCATATCTTTGTCAATTTGTTCGGTTTGGTTTTTGAAATTGAATACATTGGAATAAGAGCTGCATATACCCAAAAAGATCAGAAAACCCATCTAAATGAGAGATTGTTCCCTACAAAAATGGTCTCCCCCAAAAATGTATGTACCTGGGGATTATATTTACAAAATAATATCCCGCTCTATTTAAAGCATTCTGGGCAAGGTAGTTAACCTGAACTACTCTTAAGTTGTTGCTGTAAAGAAGAATGTGTTCTCAGTTAATATATCCTTGTAATTCCATTAAGATGGGTTTGTATAGTTTTGGAGGTTTTTATTTTATTTGTTTATGGCTAGTCTCTTGGTATTTGTATTCATTCAACAAATAAAACACGCAGTCGTTTTTTGATAATTTGTTGTATTGTTCTTGTGCTAAAAATATTAAAACACGTTTTCTAGTCTACTGTATTAGGATGTGCATTTGTGAAAATGACCACCATGACATCAGAAAATCCCCAAGTATTTGTATGAAAAGGTAAGTGTCTTAAGTCAGTCGCAGGGTTTGTGGTTTGACTATTGGAAAGACTGTGGAGTGAACCGGTATGTGACACATTAAGATGGTAAATAATAGCAGATTATATCACGTTTTCACACACAGTGGAGTCTCCCATCAGGCTGACTCCCACATACTTGTAATGTCTTATTTTTAACCCTAACTGTATACTGAAAGACTGTTAATCATTGATCTTGCAATAATTGTCCTATAGGCCTAAGAATGTTTATTTCCACATAGGCGCTGTTTTAGTTGTCTAAAACAAGATTCATTTGTAACCGGAAGCTGAATTTGTCTTGCCAATTAATCACGTATTATTTTGTTCACCCCTACTGAACAAAACCCTGATCAGTGTTTCAATATTCAACCGTCTTTTAATTTCTAATGAATTAAATATATAATTCATGCGTGAAACCAAGAGCCTGGACTATAGCTACGCAGTTTTGATATTTCACAGGTAAAACCTACCATCCTACATCCTACAACGCCCTATATAAATCCATACCTCAAAACAGGGAAAGACACATTTTATAATGAAAAGAGTTTGTAAAGACACGTTTCACTGTTACTGTTTCTTACGTTATGTTTCATAGAAATCGAGCAACCCTGGGGAGAAACTTTATATGGATGTAGATAATACGCATGTGTTTTGGTCTGGAATTGTACCCAAAGGTACATTATGATTCGGGGGTAGCATAAAAAATATTATTTTATGGGTTTTGTTTTTTAAGTTACAATTTCACAAAGTGACATTGTACAACCCACAGTAGACAGCAAAATGTTAATGACATAAATACATATAATTAACGAATGAATTGAACTAGTTATGTTGGATTAAATGATTAATTCAAACGAACATGTTTACTTCCTTTTAAAATTTCAAATTAACCGTAAACACGACACAAAACCATGAAAATGGGCGTTCACGCTTAACGTTTCAGTGACGGTGTAGCATGTTTACGGTAATTTTCAGTGACCATTGACGTGCGTCCATAGACCCGCTGAAATTCAAATGTTTGAAGTAGGAAAGGCTTCAAATAAACAAACTTGTTTGAATCTTTGTCAGAGATTAAACGTAGTTGTTAAATACTTTCCCGATTTATTTACTGGCGTACATTGATATACGGACCCTTCTGTTAAGGTAACTTTGAAATTAGTTTACTAAGATTAAGATGAGAATATTTAACGATAATATGTATATTCTACGCAATTTAGCTGGCTTGCTAAAGTTGCTAAATGTTTGCAATCGTGTGCTAGTCAGCTAGGTAGCCCTAATTGCTAGTAACATAGTAGTGAAGTTTAGCTAGCGTAAGACGTTACTAAACCTGCTGACTGGATAGTTAGTTTACGAAGTTGCACAAACGGTAGACCAAGACTGGACGCCATTTATTTACGTGTTCATTTTACAGGAAAGATGGATGGGGAACATCGAAATGGGTTGTCGACAGGTTTGAAGAGACATCGAGACCCTCTGTCTGACTCAGAGGATAATGTCCCCTTACCGTCTGATGGTGAGTAGCTGTCGATGTCTCCTTTCAAAACCCATAGGATTTGGACGCCATAGCGGCTCCATCCTACCTAAACCCTGTTTGTTTTGAAAAGAGCCTAGGAGAGACCATGTAAGAAGTAATCTTACCAGAGTATCACTAATAGTCTCCTAACAAACACATTTTATTGTGTGAGGTTGCCTGCTTGTGCAAAAATAGTTTTCTTTTCCTGTCTTACAGGTGTCAGTGATGTTCAGAAGAGGCGTCGCCTGGAGGCGTTTGGCGAGGAGAATGTTACCCCTGAGAAGAGGTCTTTACCTGGAACCTGCCTTGGTTTTGCAGAGCTGGAGGTGAAACCAGACACCCCTGCTATCTGTTCTGTTCGCTCCAGAGTACAACAACTTTCCCAGAGACGTGAGGGTAAGAAGGCTCTACCTTCTAACATTTGAAAACCGTTACAATATGACGTTTTCCATTAAACACTCCCGGGATGTATTTATTACAGGAGGGCCTGTGCTGGCTCAGAGATGCCTTTCCGATCCTGGGTCAGGATCTGGGCTTCCATCCCTTATAATCCAGGCTGGATTCAAAGAGCACCATCTTATTGGTGAGGATTCTTACACATGTTTCACATGTTGTACCCAACCCCAGTGCCAGTGTACAGATCATGTGTCCTTGAATAAGTCAGAATGTGTTTGCTGTGGTTTTCAGGTGGGGCAGAATTTAGTTCACGGGTGGAGCGGTTCAAAGCCCCCATCACCCCTCAGACCAGCCCTCTGCCAGCCAACCGTTGTCCCCGTACCCTCTCCAATACTGTTACCAACTTACAGATGAAACTTGAGGCCAGCGATACGCCCAGCTCCAAGCAAGCGTCCCGCATACGCCAGGTCTGAGACACTTGCACACTTCAGGCAGTGAAGGAACATTTTCATGTAATTTGTTTGCTTGATAACTCTTGGGAATAACATAAGCTGGAGGAATGCAATGCGTTGTGAAATGTTGGTTTCAACACCATTCTTGAGATTCCTGTGAAGTTTTTCTAACTGCCTCTATCTGTCCGTCCAATCAGGAGAGGGAAGAGGAGCTGCGTCTCCTCAAAAAGCCAATCACTGAGAATGTCTTTCTAAAGCGAAGCTTGTCAGATACATCACTGACTGAGGTGAGTTAGGTGTTAGTTCCCTCCTGTGTCTTGTCAAGGAGTTGTTGTTGAGGGTTGTTTCTGGCCCTTGGTCGGGCTCAAGTACATTCCTGATAGAACAATGGTATTTGTTATGAGGTCATTAGAGGGCAACCTCGCCCTTCCCCTCATCCTCCCCTCGGATGATGGTCAGACGTTGCAGGAGACTGCAGTGGCCACCATTTCAACCGTGGAAAGTGAGTTTACCTACAACACGGAGTGGACACTGGAATGGGTGTAATTGGTTCTTAGGAGAAATCACGGTGTCTCTAGATGTCAGTGAGGATGGGTTGTTGTCATCTTCCAAGTTGGTTAAATGATAATCAGGCTTAGATGTCACGTGATCCTTCACCGAGTGGCACAGAACCATTATATTATTTAATGCTAATTAACATTATTAAGAAAACACACTGGGGATGCAACGATAAGTTTTGGGCAATACCAATAGCAAATATTAATATAACAAAATCATCTGATTCTTATATTTTGCTCTTTTAGAATTGTGCACGCTGGCATAAAAATAATGTTTCTTCTGATCGTGCATGTGATTTCTACAAATTAATCATAGAAACGTTATTTCTATTTATTTTATTAAGAAAATAATAAGAAAAACAAGTCTGATAGTGAATGGACAGTGTAAGAATAATCTGAGAAATACACATTTCCTATCTGTAATTGCCTGAATGTAAATATAGTAAAGTTATTACACTTCAACATTTAAACAATACAACATGTGTTGAGCAAAGAAATGTTCGCATATTGGACGCATGTTTAGACTAAAGCACAATTAGTCTGAAATAATTGTCCAATGTGGTTATTGTTATTTTTATACCAGATTCTGGCCACTATATCATTGCATCCCTAACAAATAAGGCTTTGGCACGTTAAGATGGTAAAGATGTTTCATATGCCTTTGGAGCTGGATCCCAGGAATTGGAGTTTCACACCTCTGGCATCTGCTTTGAATCCCTTGTAAAACAAAGTTTTTCCTTTATTTTAGTGCTAATTTGTGAATACATAAATGTATGAATGAGAGGAACCAGATTGCTCACTGATGTTTTTAGGGGACTGAGCAAAATCTTCTGCATGTCCTGCAGGCAGATGCCAATGTGTCTGGTGATGAACCTGTTGAGATGAAGGATGGCAGTTTTACCCCAGTGTTTACCCGTTCTGAGGTCCAAGGAGTGGAGCTTCCGATCCAAGACACTGGTGAGACACTGCAAGAGGAAGTGTTAATTAATTACTAGTTAGGAGCTTGGAGGTAGACAAGTTAATGGTAAATGTTGACCGAATCTAAAGGCATGACTGAAAATGTTTTGTGTGTGCCAATGTCAGTGTAGAATAGGGCTGAGAGATTGTGACATTCAACAGGTGAGGTGGCAGGGTCCTCAGGTGACATGGATGTCACACTGCAAGAGGTGGAGGTGATACACATGACAAAGGAGCAGGAGAAGGTGATGTGTTTTATGGCCATTTGTCAGGGCCATTCTCAGGCAGAGAAACACCAAGGGGAGGCAGAGGGGGGTCCTTCAGATGAAGAGCAGGACAAGGCAGAGTCTCTTGGTGAGAAGCAGAAGGAAAGTGGTGTAGTCAAAGGTGAGGAGCATAGGGAGGTGAAGTTCATAATGGGTGAACATTCAGATGATCATTCAGAGTCCCATTTACATTATAAGCAAGTGGTAATGGATTCGGTTAGAAATGGTGACGACAAGGAGACAGGGTCCACAATAGAGCATAAAAAGAGCCAGATGGTTAAGGTGTCTTCTTTAGGTCAAGAGGAGGTGTCTACTCCAGCAGAGAAGGTTGAGTCCCCATTAGATGAGGGGTTGGGGTCCCTGTTAGGTGAGGAGGAGGAGAAGCTGGGGTCCCTGTTAGGTGAGGAGGAGGAGAAGCTGGGGTCCCTGTTAGGTGAGGAAGAGGAGAATGTGGAGTCCCAGTTAAATGAGAAGATGGAGTTTTCTGATCAAGTGAAGGTGAAGATTCTTAAAGAGGTCCAGGATGTGGAGTCTGATCAAGGTGAAGACCAGGGGGAGGTGGTTTCTGATTTGGGTCCAGAGCATAGAGAGGCTGTCAACACATCAGCTCAGTCAGACAGAGAGCAGGTAGACTCTAAGCTGCTTGCAGGCGAGGATCAGACTGGTGAACGACATTCAGAGGCCAGAGGGCTAAAGAAAGTCACCTTTATCCTGGAGCCAGAAATGATCAATGACTCAGCCTTGTCTGAGTTGGACTCCTCATCTAGAAGAGACAGTCTATCAGGTGAGACAAATGTTGTCCAGGTTGTTGGCACAAGTTGGGCCGGTGAGGTAGAGACAAACACATTGGGTTACACATGCACATGCACACACCTGTGGGAGGCTTTCATAAAGATACTGGTAATGTTCTGCTGTCAGGTGGACATCTAAAGGGTTGTAATTGGTCACTTCTAACACTTTGCACCTCTCTTTCTATGCTCTAAAAAGCCAAATAATGAGCTGTTCGAGACATCATCTCTCAGGAACAGTTTGAACATTGATGATCTGTCAAGGCCTACTGGGAATTATTCATGAGCAACAGTAGTTCTGGTTTGTGGTTTTCACATTTGGGGAAGGATGTGCTTTAACTGGAAAAGTTATTTTAAACCTGAATGTGGACGATGCAGAGTTTATTAGATTTCACTGTAAAAGTGTTTGGCTAGAACAATTTGGGCTGAGAGTTTCCTTTTGCCTTTTGCGAGGGAGTAGACTGTTTCCATACCTCGTCACATCACATGGCATTTCCCCTGAGAAGTTGAACAGGAACTGACATACTTTTTTGTGTAACCGTTTTATTTCTAGGTATCTGTGGTTCCGATTTTGTAAACCATGAAGATGGACAATGGGGGGTGTTTTCTGAAACTGATAAAATGGGCTTCTGTTTATAGAGGCTGAGCTGGACTCTCATGATGAAACCAACACCGCTGAGATGATTGACCTGATGTTTGACGAGGTGCTGGATGCTGCTGCTCAGAGAAGTGTGGAGGAGGATGGGGATGAAGAGGGAGCTGAGGATCATGACAGTGGCATAGCCACAGTGATGGACAGAAAAGAAAAAATGGATGCTGAGTTCGATGTAAAGAAAGCTGAGGAAGACGACGTGGAGGAGACTAAGAGATTGGAATCTAGTGCCAATGAGGAGCTCCTGACGTTCCCATCCAGCTGCATCCTGTCCCCTCTCAGCAAGTCTGTGGAAGCCGTGGTCACTCCCATGGTGAGGCTATCTGACGCTGTGATCACAACGTTCAGTGTGGTCATGGAAGTGTTGCCCAACAGGTTGAAAACATTACATGACCAAATTGACATGTTTTGTGATTGCTAACCCCACAGAGACTGGCAGCCAGTCAACTAGCCAACCCTCCCTTCCTGAGTCCCGAAGAACCAACCAGCCCTCCTCCTGACAGCGTCCCCCTGTACAGGTGAGTCCTTGCATGCTCTTCGCTGCGAGACAGGCTAAGTTGATGCTGCTAAGATTCAAATAATAATGATAACTATTATAATACCCATTTAAAGGTATGTAATGTGTTTGGACTGGTTAACATTATGTTTCATACTTAGTTGCCTATGCTTTGGATGCTTGCTTTCCGGAAATCTGCCTCCCATAGACATCGCCAGATGCTGTGTCTTCCCTGGTGATGTTTTGCAAGGCCTGTACTGCACTCATCTTCAGATCTTACTTGTTTTGAGTATTTCGTATATGTTCAGAGGCTTTTCAGAATTCATCCTGCTGTTGTCAGCAGTCACATCATCAATAAAGACAATGTGAGCCATTTCCATTTGCAGCCATTGAGGCTGATGTCTTAACATATATCACCACCCCGACTCACAGATGAGTTGGTGTGCTTTGGATGCCATAGTCACATTTCCTTTTGTACCCCTTGTTAAATAGCGTAGTGGTTAGAAAAGCGGACCTGTTAACTATAGGTCATGTGTTCGTATCTCCTAACAAGCAAAGCGACGTACGACATGTTAATTATTCCATAAAGAAGAAAATTTTGCTGGCTAAAACCTTCAGTATCTACATTATAGTAAGCCTGAAATAAAACAGTTTCTGGTTATATTGGAACTGTTTCTGGTGGATTTTTGAAGTATACATCCGTGCATGCAATTTGGTCAGGATAGACAAACACTTTGCTGGCTACAACATACAGTTGTTACATTATAGTAAGCCTTAACTTAAACTGTATATGGTTATATTGTGACTATTTCTGGCATGGAAAAGTTTGTCTTCAGTCTTGCTAGCAATTGCTAATTTCTTACGATTATTCCCAGGAAGTTAGTAAATACTAGTATACCTATTACTGGCAAATAAGCCGTAAAAACAGCCAGTGGCCATAGACATACAGTTCATAGATGCTATGGTGGAGGTAAACGTAAGTCAGTCAGCGACTGCGGGGAGGTGTATTGCCATAGCATAGTGGTTAAAGACAGTGCCTCTCACTAGGCAGACCTAAGTTCGAATCTATAGAGAACAACGACATTTATTGATTTTATTTGTTTTACGGTTATACAGTATAGCAACTACTTCTGCTTCTCTCGTCTTTTCACTTAACTAAAAGGTTAATAATCGCCTTTATTGATAGTTATTGTATCAATGTCTTGCGTGAATGAACAAAATAAGTACGTTGTTGTGCCATGAAAGAAAAAAATACATTCTAATGCCATGAAATGAAATAGGTTTGGTGTAGACTCTATTACTCAATTCTTATGAATATTCCACTAAGTTAGTAGATACTAGTAAAGTCTATTACTGGCTAATATGCTGTTAAAACATCCAGTGGCAAACACCATACTGTTCATAGACTCTATTTGTGATGAAGATAAAGTAAGAAACGTTTACAGTTTAACTGTATTAATATCATTCACGAATGGCCAATTAGCTGTTGACACAGCCAGTGGCAAAAGAGGATTAGATCAGCGTAGACACAAGTCTATGAAATGTTCAGCTCTGTGTTGTAGTGGTTAACATCACAGCCTTCTACGTGGTCGACCCGGGATCAAATCTCGAGAGGTCAACACTTTCTTTGTGGGCCGACTGAACTAGGCTTGCCTGGTTTCTTATTTCTCCATACCTTTTTATCTCTTTATTGGAGGTTAATCTTTAACACATCTGTTCATAAGACATTGTTCCATAACCCTACAGTTCTATTGGTTTGTTCCTTGCGGTGTACCTTTCTGCGTATGGTAGTCTGGTATTAGACACCTCTATGCCTACCTCCTGGAGAGTGTTTTTGATGGGTGTGATTGTTGTGAGAAACAGTCCCACAACTGACAGGATAATTCCACTGTCAGTGTGTTCTGTGGTCTACCACACTGTTTGCTGTTGCTGAGCTTACCAGTGCTTTATTTGTTCTCCTTAAAAAGTGTGCCTATTAAGTCCAACAAAATGTGTCTATATTTTTTATATAGACTAATTCGTAAGTTCTTCAGTGAGCTCTTAAAGTTTCTCAAGTATTTATGTTATAGTTTTGTTGTTTGATGGTTTTTCAAAGTTAGTTAAATGTCAACTGCTAGCTTATCGGTCTACAGTGCGTTAAGCTAGAAAGTGTTACCAAGATAAGCTGTCACGAACAACAGCATGGGTTTGGCTGCAAAGTTGGTGCCTGCAAACAGGCTACTTGAGCAATATTACGTCACGGTTTGAATGACAATGAAATACTTCAGTGTAACCTGTTTTAGATTTTCACTTAAACACGGTATTTTATTCAGATAACACTATGTAGGCTATAATTTCGATTATCTGCTTTGAAGTGAGGTTATCAATTCTGTTTATCCCCAAGTGTTTGAAAATCACAATTTGTTAGTTGTGATTGCAATACTTTGGACAAACAATTTATTATAATTTTATCCAAATTAATTATCTTTTGGTCTTCTACACACTAAAGTTATTTGGCAACTTCTCAATTGACCAGCCGGATGTAGTAGCACTTACAGTGGATATTCAAAGTCCCTGTTAAAATGCCAGGTGTTTGTGATGTAAAAAAAAAAAAAAAAAGATAAAGATAAATCATGTCAATTTTTTTTCACCTTTAATGTGACCTATAATGTAAACAATGCAATTGAAAAACTAACTAAAATCTTTGAGGGGGTAGGAGTCTATTATCATGGTTAATCTTGACATGGCAATACTTGCCCACTCTTCTTTGCAAAAGTGCTCCAAATCTGTCAGATTGCAAGGACACATCTCCTGTGCACAGCCCTCTTCAGATCTCCCCACAGATGTTCAATTGGATTCAGGTCTGGGCTCTGGCTGGGCAATTCCAAAACGTGAGACCATTCTTCTGGTGAAGCCATGCTTTTGTGGATTTAGATGTGTGTTTTGGGTTATTGTTGTGCTGTTAGATGAACTTCTTCAGCTTTCTAACAGACTCCTGAAGGTTTTCTGCCAAAATTGCCTGGTATTATTTGGAACTGTTCATAATTCCCTCCACCCGACTAAAGCCCCAGTTCCAGCTGAAGAAAAACAGCCTCAAGCATTATTCTGCAACCAACATACTTCACTGTGGGTATGGTGTTCTTTGGATGATGTGCATTGTTGTTTGTGCCAAACATACCTTTTGGAATTATGGCCAAAAAGTTCAACCTTGGTTTCATCAGACCATAACACATTTTAGGCTTCCGTCTTGCCACCCTACCCCATAGCCCATTCATTCATATGAAGAATACGGGAGAATGTTGTCACATGTAGCACACAGCCAGTACTTGCCAGAAATTCCTGCAGCTCCTTCAATGTTGCTGTAGGCCTCTTGGAAGCCTCGCTGACCAGTTTTCTTCTCTTCTTTTAAAACATTTTGGAGGGACATCCAGTTCTTGGTAATGTCTCTGTTGTGCCATATTTTCTCTAATGCTTTGGAAATTCTTTTGTAACCTGACTGATATTTCTCAACAATGAGATCCCTCTGATGTTTGGAAGCTCTCTGCAGACCATGGCTTTTGCTCTGAGATGCAACTAAGAAAATGTCTGGAAAATCCTACTAGAACAGCATCATTTAAAGTGATTAATCAGTCACTTTAAATGATGGCAGGTGTGTAATGACTTCTATTTAATGAGTTTGAATGTGATTGGTTAATTCTGAAAACAGCCGCATCCCCAGTAAGAGGGTGTGCAGACTTATGCAACCAGGTTATTGTAAGGTTTTAATATTAAAAATTTCCCCCTTGAAGATTTCAGTTTGTTTTCCATTGAATTGTTCACATTATAGATCACATTAAAAGGGGAAAAAGTTCTTACATGATTTATCTTTGTCTCATTCTTTTACATCACAAAAACCTTGCATTTTAACAGGGGTGTGTATACTTTTTATATCCACTGTACACGCAAATCTTATTGGGAAATCTGATTGGCTTAAGTCACATGGATGTAACACGGGTATGTGTTGCGTATTGGTAGACATTAAACATCAACATTTTTTATTTTCCTCTATAATTTCAATCTTAAAATAGTTGTGTGGTTAAAGTGTAAGTGGGCTTAATAGGCACTCTTGCCCTTTAATCTATTTTACCTAATGTTTTGGCTGTTTCTGATATATTTACTGCAGGATGTTGTCTTAAAGACTTAAAGCAGGCAGTCTGTACCTTAACTTTCAAATCTAAATTGCTCACATACAGAGCAAGACAACAAATCTGTTTGCGGTTACTATATTTTTTTTCACCAATGACTCGGTGTGTTTTCTGACTTATTGACAGTATTGATGCCTACCGCACCCTGACCCAGAGCTCCAAGCCAGCCATCCATAGTGTTACTCCTGGGGTTCTAAGGAGTGTTGCTGAGAAGTCCCAACCCAAGCCCTCTATTAACACCAAGGAAAGGATCCTGGTCTGTAATAGGACATTGTGTCTCTCCTATGTTTTGAAGGTTTCATCCAAGCTTTGCAACATGTTCAGCTCAAATAAGTGACTGATGAATGTGGCTGGTTGATCTGAATGTCCTGTCCTTTCATTGGTCAGGTACTGAATGAGGAGGCTGCCAAGTTGCAGGTGATTATCAACCAGACGCTGCATGCCCTGAGCTGCTGCACTGATGAGGATCACGGCAGGGGTTCCCTGGAGGAAGCAGAGGCTGAGAAACTTCTCCTTGTCTCCTGTGAGTCTTTATCTACTTGTCTCTTAATCCCTTTGCTCCACAACTCCCCTGCCACCCTGTTTGCTCCTCAGTTTCGGCCCCTTGGATGTTTAGACCTGAAGCGTGACAAGGTGAAGGTAGCCATATCTGATTATGCTTATCCACCTGTTGGATTCAAATTCTAGTCTTCGGGGCTTGACTATAACGATGGCCCTGGGCCAGTAAAAAGTTACGTTGGAACTAGAATTTGATAAAAGATTTTGATTTTAAAATATGACCGCATTATTAACTCGACATCCTCCAGTTTCGTAATCTGGCACACACACAAAACTACCTTACAAATCCTTTCGCGCACTGTTGACCAGTCAAGTTAAGCGGTAATGTGACGTATGGCTGTAAGGTATTGTTTTTCAATGAAACACCTAAAAACTAGCTAAAAAGACACTCAATTGAACAGTTTTGCCTCAGTGCAATTTTCTTTTACCTGTTTTGATGTCAATGGAACTCAGATGCACTGTCGTCTGTCCTAAGTTCCACTGCTATAGCGGACAAATGTGGGTCTTTTTACAAAGGCTCTGACTGCTTTCGTAAACAATCCCTGACCAGACTTGCCAATAGCCCAGCTGTCAGTAGCTAAGGGAAGGAAAAGATTCAGTGGTCTCTTAATTTTTTTCAGAGCTATATTTTGCAATCTATATCCAGAATGCATTTCATAAATGATTAATCATTTTAAGTAACAAAGGTTTTTGGGTCTATTTTGTCACATTGATAAATTACAACTTTTGGGTCTGTACGTTTTTTTTGTAATTTGGGCCTGTAAGTTTTAAATGTTAAAATGTTATCGTTGAGCCCTGGTCTTGCAATAAAGCAACTAGTTGCAAGGCAGTGACTTTGCCGCTGCCCCAGGAATCAATTTTCTCGACAGTCACCTAATTTGTTGACCAAAGTAGATGAGTGATGAACATCTTAATTTGTCTTTGTCCTGTCTCTCTCCCCTGTGTGTTAGGTGAGAAACGTGAAGCGCTGCTGTCTGAGGTTGCCAGGCTGAAGGATTCTGGGAGCTCAGTCTCCGAGCTGGAGGGGGGTGATGGGGAGCAGGAGTCCAGCCTGTCCCAGCAGCCCTGCAGGGGCACCGTCGGCATCAGCAGAGTCCAGCTCCCTCTCAAGGTGGAGTTTGTCTGCTCAGCTCGCACACGAACAGGTAACTAACTATTATTGTTATTGCCGGACCGGGTAAGCAGAGCCGACCTAGAAGAGCAAATGTCTCTGACTGACTGACTACCCCTTGTTTAATAGCGTTGTGGTTAGAGACGCGGGCTCCTTAACAACAGGTGCCATGTTCGATTCCCTTAACGGTCAAAACACATTATGCCTGAGGTTCAGGACAGACAAAAACGTTTCTGGCTACAACCCATTCTAGCTATGTAATAGGGAGCTTCAAATAAGGGTTCTGGTAGATATTAGGATTTGTTCAGGTTAGACAAACACTTCGCTGCCTACACGATTCTCTGGTCTTTAAAAAGTTGGTTATCGTCACCTATATTGATAGATACTGTATAAATGTCATTCACGAATGGCTAATTAGCTGTTAAAATGGCAAGTTGCAAAAGTCAGACAGTTCATAGATGCTATTTGTGGTGGATGTAAATTTAATAAGAAACATTACTCAATTTAACACAATGGTTAATGGTGTCTGACAAAATATTCAAACTAGGCATGATGTTAATATGTGACAACATCATGTCTAGAGGCTACACTGACACCCAGTAAATGTACAGAGTAGTGGAAAAAGACAGCCTTTCTCGTGGGTGACCCGGATTCGATTCTTGAGAGGGCAGCTATGATTAACACATTTTATTGAACTAGGCTTGGCTGGTTTCTTGTTTAAGATTATTTAGACAATGGGTCTCGACTGGGTATGGTATATGGTCAATATCTCGCTGTTAAAATGCCGGTTAACCTGTTTTTGCGATCCGCTTACTGTGTCCTAATATGTTTTTGCATAACTGATTAGCTAGTAACCTGCAGTGTTTGCTCGTACAGTTCTGATCTGGGGAAAAGCTTTCAAACGTTGTGCTACGTTGTAGTATTTGAACCACTTGGTTCATGATTAACATATGAGACAAGGTAATCTAGTTAATAGCCTTTGAGACAAATTTAACCTGGTCACCAATTTAGTGACTGAACATTAATGAAACATCAAAAAAGAGCCAAAGTGAGCCAAAGAAAATATGTTTATGTTCATCTGGTCCTGCCCAACTAAGTGCTCTCAATCAGTTTCACCCAACATTCAAGTTAGAGCCGGTGAAAGCTGCTAAACAGGAAAAGGTCTGCCCGTCACTTCTTTCACCACAGGTGAGATTGCACAAGCTGGCTGAAACACCAGAGCGTGCTTTGCTCTAAACTCAGCGGTGGGTTTAAAAAACAACAGCCTTATCTGGTTTACATCTAGCTTGAATGTCGCTTGTTTTGTTGTTTGATGAAACACATGAACATCATGATCTACTTTTACGTGATGTTTGTGGTTTAGCAAAGGCTCTTGAGAGTAATGTAATTTTTCTTTTGCTGTGGTTGCCGCCACAAGAAAGCCAACACGTCCATGCAAATTTGCTTTATGAAGAATTTGTAGCAGATGTTTGCTTTTAATGTACTTGAAATTACTTCCTTTGGTATTGAACCATTGTGTTTTATTCTCAGATTTGAGCCCCAACCATAATGTAAATTTTGCCTACGCTGGGCTCATCCTCAACACAGATCAATCCTTTGATGTCAGTGTTTTTAGATAAACGTAGTTTTTTTAGAAATTTTATTTCAGTGCAATGGTCCCACAGAGATGGTGCACTTTGATAAGGACCCATTCTCTTCATATGTCAGAGAGATGGCATTGTCTGCCAACGTCAGTCTACTGAGATATATCATGCATGGAAGGTTAAAAGGGCAGCAGAGAAACAAAACGATGAATACAATTAAATACAAAAATATTTTACAACAATAGGTTTCTGGTCAACTATATTATGTTTTATTATTTATATATTTTTTTTAACTTTGTATTGTAAATACAGTGAGGGGAAAATAATTTGATCCCTTGCTGATTTTGTGACAAAGAAATTATCAGTCAGTAATTTTAATGGTAGGTTTATTTTAACAGTGAGAGACAGAATAATCTAAAAAACGCATGTCACAAATGTTATAAATTGATTAGCATTTTAATGAGGGAAATAAGTATTTGATCCCATCTCAATCTGAAATATTTCTGGCTCCCAGGTGCCTTTTATTTAGGTAACGAGCTGAGATTAGCTATTTTATTCAACACCACTTTTGTTTGCTCCTTGGGGTTTAAGGCTGGGTGTTTTGTAAAAGCACTTTGTGACAACTGCTAATGTATCAAGGGCTTTATGAAATAAATTTGATTTTTTAAATAATTGCGATTAGGAGCACACTCTTAAAGGGAGTGTTCCTAAACTCAGCATGTTACCTGTATAAAAGACACCACCCCAAGAACATCATCCCCACCATAAAACATGGAGGTGGAAACATCATGATTTGGGTGTGTGTTTCTGCTGAGTGGACAGGACAATTTAATCCCTTAGGAAATCTGTGGAGGGAGCTGAAGATTCGAGTTGCCAAACGTTAGCCTCGAAATCTTAATGACTTTGAGAAGATCTGCAAAGAGGATTGGGACAAAATCCCTCCTGAGATGTTCTTAGAAAGTAATCTCATGTGGAAGTGGCCCCTCTTAATACGCATTTGTAAATATTATCTTCATTGCAATTATAGTGGACAGATAATAGGACAGATAATGATCATTAATTCTGTACAGTGTAAAGTAATATTACATTTATTTGCATCAAATCCTGTCCAATTAGCTATAAACTCATGTCAAGATGGTTAATGAACAACACTGCTGACTGTTTCTCTCCTCCCTAAAGGTCGGCCAACTCACTATTTCTTTGTGTTGATTCGCTACGGACCCTGCAACATCGTTGCGACCCCTTTGGCCACTGCGGCAGACGCCCAGAATGGCGACACCATCTCCTTTCCAACCTCCATCACCCTGTGAGTCCAGACGCTCAGACGTATGAACTGTATGACTTTAAGGTCATGACCAACAACTGTAAACTGTCGCCTAACAAAATGGAACATCAGCAGGGTTCCTAATGTGTGCATAGCAGTTAAGTGAAAGTACTAGTCTACGCCAAACTGTAACGTATACACATAATTTTCACTCCCAACACAGTCACACCGTAGTCACTATCTTATTGGCTATGTAGTGGCACAACTT
The DNA here is from genome assembly GCA_016801105.1 of Esox niger. Taxonomy (NCBI): domain Eukaryota; kingdom Metazoa; phylum Chordata; class Actinopteri; order Esociformes; family Esocidae; genus Esox; species Esox niger. The sequence continues at coordinate 2,004 of JACXGJ010009628.1, read as the reverse complement.
GATTTTATATGTTCAGCAGGCTGTGCTTCCAGAATGTTACTGGTCAACATGAAACCTTTGCAAATGTCCACACTGCTCACCTACGATCATTAGCCATTTTGCTTCTAAAGCTTGAAATCTTCACACTGACAAGAATTAGGTGAACATTAAGTGAATGAAAGAGGGCCAGACAAACATGGCTCGATTAGTTTTTAGGAACAATACCGTGAATCCTAAGTGAAAGGTATATTTGTTAGGAGTAAAGACTGACTGACTGTTTCCCTTCAGGCAGGACATTCGCTCCAACTTTGAGATTGATGTGGAGATCTACAGCTTGGTGAGATGGAACATATCACTGTATTTTTCACTTAAAACTCTTCTAATTGAAACAATATATATGAGGGTTTAGACAGTTGGTGTGTTTTACTGAGACACTCCTCTGTGACTCAGTCCCAGGCCTCAGGAACCACCGGCAGCATTGACCTCCGCAGATCCACCAAGTCAAGGGTGAGACGTGTTTGGATAAAGAAATAATGTCTGATGATTTACTGTCCAAGACATTTCGATTTCCTGTGGCAGAGCTCCCAATTCTGATCTTGCTAATGTTTAATCTTTTAGTCCACTCCAATGAAGCTACTAAACACCAGGAAGGTAAGTGATTTATCTGCAAAGTACTTGAAACATTCCACTGTATGTATTTGTGGAGGGGAGTATCCTCCTCCCACCCCCATTACACTGAAACATTTTCTCCTCTTGCTTTTGAACAGAGAACCAACCAGAGTGGGACTTGTAAGTATCATGGCCCTGCTTGCTTAAAACTGTTGTTACTCACTGCCGACATGTTCTGAATGGACTGAATCAACCCTGTCTGCAGCGTCTAACATGGCCGCCCTGAACACCCGGCGCACCAGCAACTTCTGTCTAGTCGGTTGTCACAAGATCACCCTAGCTTCCCTGGGTCAGAACAAGTTCCCCCTGGACAAGGTAGGCTACCCTGCTGAACTGTCTGGATGGCGGTGGACCTGGACAGGTGTTGATGTGCAGGTTTGGTCTGACTTCCTGGTCCATTCGTCACTAGAGGGTTTAGTTTTTTTCCCTTGGTGTCACCTAAAGATGTGAACCATCTTGGTTAATTGTACATCCAATACCATCTTGGAGTTCAGTAGAAATGTGACATAATATACATGGTAATGTGATATCCCTAGCCAATGATCGTCTCCTGGGATGCGTTTTATTTGTGTTTCACGGTGTCACAAAAAAAATTCCTCCTGGGTGGGATCACTGCTGATGAAAACTGTCCCTTCGCTTTTCTGTCTCCATCCGCTTTTGCACAGATGAAGTTTGAAGGCAAAATCAGGAGACTCCTGGGAGATGAGTTTCAGGAAAAGGTTTCACTCTCTACTTCCCACTTTGCACACTCCTCCTTTTCTATGGGTGTCTTTGCTTGTCCATTTATCTCATCATATGACAGGAAAGCATATTTTTGAATTGGTTAGATGAGATTGTGTATAGGGTAGTTTAGTTTTTTCCCACAGTTTTGCTCTTTCATTGCCTGTTTTTACATTTACCTCCTTTTAGCCAGACAACCTACTCCAGGGTCTGACACTCATGTCCTGGTTATCCTTTCTGTTTGCAGGTACCCTTCCTCTCTCCACTGGAGGGAAACATTTACCTGCAGCTGGAGAGTCAGAGCCACTCTAATGTCCAACACCAGGGCTTCCTGGTGAGTTAGTCTACCTGCCGTCTCTCCACATCCAAATGTATTTCTCATGTATATGTTCTCTCACTTCTTTTCTACCTGTTATGTTTTATCCTCCACTCTCCCCTTCCTCCTCTTTCTGCTATCCAGACCATGTTTGAGGTGGTGAATGGCTTTGGGGCGTGGCATCGACGCTTCTTTGTCCTGGAGGGAAACCACCTGTCCTATTGGAACCATCCCAACGACCGAGGCAGCAAGGTGGGCAGGCGTTAGACCGAGCCGAACACGACCCAGTTGGGCAGGCGTTAGACCGACCCGAACACGAC
>JACXGJ010009627.1:0-23850 GCA_016801105.1 Esox niger | reverse complement strand
TAGAGGTCTGCCACACCGTCTTAATAGGAGAAAAGGACAAGACAGAACACTGCATCAGTTAAACTATTCTCCTGGGCCCCAGCAAAACAACAATACTAAAAATTACACTGAACAATTAAAGAGATGGTGGGATCATTACTTAAATGTCCGAAACAAAAATGTTTCAGTCTTGTAAAAAGATCACACCAACTTAAAACAACTATGAATCATGGTTTGAAATCAGAATATTGAAAGAAATTAAAATTATGAAACATAGGATCTTCCAATTAAAACTTTGTCCTCGATGTTATTAGCCTGTTTTGTATGTGGTATGTCATTGCAGATGTGGGTGTTTATCATATCAGGAGGTCTGTGTGGATATTACAGATGCTGTTAATTAATCTGAGATGTAATAACACCCTTGCTTGCAATTACTGCCTCCATCCTGCGACCCATTGACATCACCAAACTGTTGCATTCTTCATTTGTGATGCTATTCCAGGCTTTTACTGCAGCTTCTTTCAGTTCTTCTTTGTTTTGGGGTGTTTCCCCATTCTGTCTCGTCTTAAGGAGATGAAATGCATGCTCTATTGGGTTAAGGTCAGGTCATTGACTTGGCCAGTCTAAAACCTTCCACTTTTTTCCCCTGATGAAATTCATTCTGCTTCTGCCATCATCAGTTACATCCTCAATAAATATTAATGAGCCTGTTCCAGAAGCAGCCATGCATGCCCAAGCCATGACCATGCTTCACAAATAAGCTTGTATGCTTCTCCACACTTTGGCCTTTCCATTACTTTGGTAGAGATTAAACTTGGTCTCATCAGTCCATAAGATTGTGCTCCAGAACTTTTGTGGCTCATCTCTGTAAATTTTAACAAATTTTAATCTGGCCTTCCGATTCTTACTGCTGATGTGGTGTGGCCTCTATATTTCTGTTCTCCAAGTCTTCTTTGAACAGTTGATTGTGATACCTTCACCCCTGCACTGTGGGGGTTGTTGGTCTTGTCACTTACAGATTTTTTGGTTACTAACTACTGTTGTTATCAACTACTGTTGTTTTCCTTGGCTGACCTGTCTGACGTCTGTTGCTCAGTACACCAGTAGTCTTTCTTTTTCAGGACATTCCAAATTGTTGTGCTTGCTATTCCCAATGTTTGTCCAATGGCTCTGGTTGATTTTCCTTCTTTTCTCAGCTTGACAATGGCTTGCTTTTCTCCCATAGACAGCTCTCTGGTCTTCATGTTGGTTTATCCTCTTTAACAAGAAATGCAGTCTTCATAGGTTTAAACCAAGGATGGAAACTTAGACTAGTCATGCAGAGCTATTTAATATTTGAACAATAAACTCTATAGGCAACACCTGGGCGATAAGAAACATCTGTCAGTTGCATGTTCCAATACTTTTGCTCATTTAAAAAATGGGTGGGTTCAAACAAAGGGTGGTATGTCCTGAGTTATCACAATAACCTGGCATTTTAACAGGGATGTGTAGACTTTTATATCCACTGTAACACATAAACAGGATAGGAAAGCTATATAGTCAGACCGAACAAAACATCTGTTATTTAATGGTGCCTAGTTTAGGTTGGAGGGATAATCAAACATTTAAGAGGTAGTAACATTTTCACCTAACAATGCTAACAAGGTTTTAATTTCAAATTTTCAAATTTTCAAAAGGCATAGTTGTAGCCTAGATTTTTTTAACAGGCTATGTAATATGGTGAAACTGCTGGAAGCTAGGTAGGAGTGCCCTCCCTGAAAATCTGGTCAGCTGGCCTTCCCCGGTGGCCAGCTGTCTGATAATCTTATTCCACTGCTTGTAGCAATCGGGCATAAATGTAGCACAAGGAATCAAACATAAACCAAGCAGGTTCTGGAGGTAAAGGAAATTTGATATAGATTTTAATGGAAATTGTCTCATTGGGGTGGAAGATTTACACTAATGATGGAACTTCTGAGATCCACACATTTTCAGGACTAATCTATTTTCTTCATTGTTGGGAACGGAACAGTACCCAGTGGATTACAATCAAATGGACTGTTGCCTGGCCTCAACTGTTTGAGTTGCATTTGTATGTGTAACATGTATACATTCAACATCACAAATCCCTTTCAGTGACATTATGCCGCCAAATTAAAACAGGCACCTGAGCCTGAGGGCAGCCCTTACCACAAACATTGAGGCCCACTGCATGACATCTAGCCTGGGTATTGTGTTGTCAGCAAGGACTGCAAGAGAGAGCACAGGAACAAGTCACACTGGTTAGATCCATACCAGGTTCAACTCATCACTCAGTCTGCTGTCAAACCTGAGAGGAACTTGGGTCCATGGCACGCAAAGCAAGAAGGCTCCAGCATTAGAAGATAGGCCAAAAGACATGTAAAATTTACGTTAACCTTAAAAGGGCTTCGTGATATAAGTGTTAGTAACCTCTGTACTCCAAGACATCTTGTAACCATGGAGCCAGAGAGACAAGCACCATGGAACCCCTTCAGGAGGACTGGAGGTAAGGTGCACCAACGGGTGCCTGCTGATTTTAGGTTTTGTCATCGTCATACCAATAGTGTGGACATTTAAACCACACTATGATTATCATGGACAGATTGTAAATATTACGCAAGGAAAGAGACATTTCTACACCACAAGAAAAGGCCCAAATGACATACATGTACTGTAGGAGACAAATTTGAACAAACTACTGTATGTCAATCTCTAGTGACATGATTAACTGCCCCCTGATGGAGATTGCTCTGTACTGAAAAGCTCAGTGTTGAAATATAATAAGTGGTATTGGACTCTACTAAATACAGGAGGGAATGCTATGCTCCCCTCTTCATACTATTTTAACCCAGGATTACTGGTGTTTCAGTGATAAAGACACCACTGCATATCACCTGACCACCCCATAGGTAGACTCACTATGAAATGTCCTATATCAGTTGCACATTTTATAATAGTTCCTACTTGTGTGTCAAATCGTGGGACCCATTCTCAGGGTTACTCACTATGTTTGGTCACTGGGGAATGCCAATATTCAGGTTGTTAATTAATGTATTTAATAAAAGTGAGTTCTCTAGGGTTACAGGACAGGTACTGGTCCAGACACATGACCCAGGACCAGGCAATCCAGACCTGTTTCCATTCCCTACTTACTGGAATGATGATATCATGGATGACCACGATGTTAAGAGTATTGACAGTAGCTGCCTGAGGCGCATTAATTTGATGCTTGTCTATCCAGGAGTAAATTGTTTATGGATTGACACCAAGGGTGGTGTCAACATGGAGGATTGTAATAGAAATGTTTTGATCTAATGTATTAGTAACTTTTACAGATGTGTAGGGGAGTAGAGAATTGCTGGTTTAGTATTGCTCTAATTAGTCAAAAGGTATTTGTAAAATGTAAATGGGCAACATGCGTTTTGGGCACAACCTTGTGCAGAGAGAGAAACTGATAAGAGAAATAAACCTAACTGGCTTAGACCAGATTAACATGTATTCATGAAATGTCCGTTATTTTGTAAGATGTAACACTCTCTTACCTATAAGACAAACTCTGATCTTGTGTTAGTGCCCTTCTGTCTTTATTTGCTTACCTTATATAATAAACTGTAATTGTGTTCAAGAGAATGTATATCTTTGTCTTACCTTACATAATAAGAAATTGCCATCACAATTTTCAGAGGTGTAACTTGTATTTGTGATGTATATTACAGTATGTATGCTCTGTGTACTGTTTTGACTGATGCCCTTTTACAGCCCTGTCCAGCTACCCTTGTGTAACCGCCTGTCTCCTGGTTTTCCTTCCAATGCTCTTGAGACTGTACTGGGAGACACAGCAAACCATTTGGCAATGGCACATATGGATGTGCCATCCTGGAGGTGCTGGACTACCTGTGCAACCTGAATGGGATGCAGGTAGTGACAAGGACACTAGCAAAATGCCAAACGGCAGAATCAGTCAGGAAGAAAATTGTCAGGAAATTGTCTCTGGCCACCACCTGTAAAACCGTTCCCTTTTTCAGGGTCACCTTGCTGTTGCCCCTCCAGTGCACCTGTTGTCACTTTCATTTTCACCAAAACAGGTGACACTGATTCTCAATCACTCATGCTTCCTAAATGGACCGATTGATATCCCTGAAGATTAATTGACTTTGATGATTACATGTTCCCTTCATTTTTTGGAGCAGTGTATCAAGTTTTTGGAAATAAGGTTGTACATCAGCATGTAATCGCTGATGTGATCAATCACTAGCAGCAATAGAAGCAGAAAGCCATGTTTCCAACCTGCAATGGAAATGTCTCCCTATCTTAGACACCTGCAAACACACACACACACAAACATACACTCATACTTAGATGTTAGGGAAAGAGAGGATCGGATAAATAGAATGACATAGACACCGAGGGGAGACGGCTCCCAGCCTCACAGTGAGGAACGATAAGGTGCAATGTGTTCTGTATGAAATAAAGCACCATGACAATGATTACAGATGTTTTAGTGGTGGCATAGTCTCATGTAGCCATATTTAAAAAATCCCCTCGAGCTCAGGGGAGCCCTGCTTATATATTGCCCAACACTGCACAGTGGGTGCCCTGAAAGCAAAGCACAAGTCGACTGTCATTGCACATCATCCTAACTAATGTCCAGTCTCAAAAAACTCAGGGCTAACTTGTTACGCCCCTGCCACTGGTGCCACAGCCTAAATTCCCCCTAGGGGAAAAGCCAGTAGACAGGGGCTTTCCCCTAGTAGACAGGGGAAAGCCAGGGAATTTAGGCAGTGGCACCTCTCCTATTTCTAGTACTGTTAATATAGAGATAAATTGCACATTAAACAAATGCATATTACAATGTATGAACAGAAAATACAAATTACAAATGAATGTAACATCCACAAACAAATGTCTCATGACATGCAAATACAAAACACGATTCACAAATACAGTCCCCTTCAAAAGTATTGGAACAGTAAGTCAAATTCCTTTGTTTTTGTTGTTCACTGAAGACATTTAGGTTTAAAATCAAAAGATGAGTATGAGACAAGAGCTCAGAATTTCAGCTTTCACTTCCTGGTATTAATATCTAGATGTTTTAAACAACTCAGGACATACAACACTTTTTTTGAACCCACCCACTTTTCAAGTGAGCAAAACTATTGGAACATGTGACTGACAAATGTTTCTTGGTGCCCAGGTGTTGCCTATTAGGTTGATTGTTCAAATATTAAATAGCTCTTCATGACTAGTCTAAGTTTCTATCCATGGTTTAAACCTAGAAAGACTGCATTTCTTGTTAAAGAGGATAAACCAACATGAAGACCAGAGAGCTGTCTATGGGAGAAAAGCAAGCCATTGTCAAGCTGAGAAAAGAAGGAAAACTACACTACTGGTGTACTGAGTAATAGACGTCAAACAGGTCAGCCAAGGAAAACAACAGTAGTTGATGACAGAAATATCATGAGAAGACCCCCAAAAAAATCAGTTAGTGACAAGACCAACGACCTCCACAGTGCAGGGGTGAAGGTATCACAATCCACTGTTCGAAGAAGACTCAGTGAGCAGAAATATAGAGGCCACAACAGAAGATGCAAACCTCTTATCAGCACTGAAATTTGCAAAGAAGTACAGAGATGAGCAGTATAAGTTCTGGAACACAATCTTATGGGCTGATGAGACCATGATTAATCTCTACCAAAGTGATGGAAAGGCCAAAGTGTGGAGAAACAACAGAACTGCTTATGATCTGAAGCATACAAGCTCATCTGTATAGCATGGTCATGGCTTGGGCGTGCATGGCTGCTTCTGGAACAGGCTCATTAATATTTATTGATGTAAATGATGATGGTAGCAGCAGAAAAGTTCAGAAGTGTACCGAAACATTTTGTCTGCCAATTTACGGAGAAATGCATTGAAACTAATCGGGAGGAAGTTTATCATGCAGTAGGACAAAGACCCAAAGCACACTGCCAACAAAACAAAGGACTTAATCTGGGGAGAAAAGTTTTAGACTGGCCAAGTCAATCACTTGACCTTAACCCAATAGAGCATGCATTTCACTTCCTTAAGGAGACTGAAGGGAGAAACACCTTGAAACGAACAAGAACTGAAAGAAGCTACGGTAAAAGCCTGGAATAGCATCACTAATGAAGAATGCAACAGTTTGATGATGTCGATGGGTTGTAGGCTTGAGTCGGTAATTGCAAGCAAGGGTTGTGCCACCAAATATTAAATGTTATTTACCAAAAGTGTTGTGGTCTAACACAAACGGTGATTTGTCCTACGTTGTTTAACACATCTAGATGTGAATACCAGGAAATGAAAGCTGAAATTCTGAACTCTGTCTCTTGTCTTTAAACCCAAATGTCTTCAGTGAACAACAAAAGCAAAAGGAATTTGCCTTACCGTTCCAATACTTTGAGGGGACTGTATATTTACCTATTTACTACCTGTAAATAAACTCTTTCTATTCGTACCTGTTAAAGAAAAATAATCGGTGTCCAAAGTTTAAAGGTTTTTTATTTTTACATGCGCATGGGATAATCGATTTACGGCCACCTAGTATGACCGCAGTCCGAGTAATCAAAGTATCTAGGTACGACAGGCATCTTTGTAGCATCTTCACTGGCCACGCCCCCAACTAAAATTTGTCACACATTGAACAAAGAACAAATGCCAGGTCAGTCTCTAGTCAAGCTGATCTCTTCAACAGATAAACAGAGAACCCAGAGGTCTGTTAATTACTCATTGACCTAGGTCACAGCATACTAAATGAAACCACAATAGAAATAAATATAAACTCATAACTGCCAATGTAATATAAAATAAAACATTGAATCATTATATTGCTTCACAATTTCAAATTTCTATCACATACCTCAAAGCAAGTATTTGAATACATGAAAAAAGCGTTTATTTGCGTTTATCCCTCACACCTTTGAACAGTAAATTCACTATTTGTGGATTATATTTTGGGATTTTGACTCAAATTTTGCGGTGTTTTATACTACATGAAAATCTACAACTGCACAAATTCTACAAATACATGTAAATAGGAATCGCGGTCCACAAATTAAATTCTAAATCTTCAAACAAACAGTTTAAATTCACAAACAAATATTTTAACATCTGTAAATATGAAACACGAGCCACAATCGGAATTCACAATATGCCAATTATTTTCATCAGGTGAAGAGGTATTTGAGTGACATTTGAGATTGTGGAACCTATCGTGTTTGTGGATTTGTTCCTGTTTGTTTACCTTTTTTTCAGGTTGCTTGTGAAAACTGCAACTATGCAGAAAACCGGTAAGCTGTTAATAAAAACGTTATTGAAATGCTTTTATCTATTGTAACCAACTAGCTACAGTGGATATAAAAAGTCTACACACCCCTGCGAAAATGCCAGGTGTTTCTGATGTTAGAACATTAGACAAAAATTAATAATGTCAGAACTTTTTCCTTCCTTTAATGTGACCTCTAAAGTAAACAATTCAATTGAAAAACAAAATGAAATCTTTGAGGGGACAAAAATTCACAATAACCTGGTTGCATGAGTGTGCACACCCTTAAACTAATACTTTGTAGAAGCACCTTTTGATTTTATTACAGTATTCAGTTTTTTTAGGTAGGAGTCTATTAGCATAGCACATCTTGATGTGGCAATATTTGCCTGCTCTCCTTTGCAAAAGCGCTCCAAATCTGTAAAATTGCAAGGACATCTCATGTGCACAGCCCAGTTCAGCTCACCCCACAGATGTTAAATTGGATTCAGGTCTGGGCTCTGGCTGGGCCGTTCCAAAATGTCAATCTTCTTCTGGTGAAGCCATGCTTTTGTGAACTTGGATTTGTGCTTTGGGTCGATGTTGTGCTGAAAGGTGAACTTCATCTTCAGCTTTCTAACGAACGCTTGAAGATTTTGTGCCAAAATTGCCTGGTATTTGGAACTGTTCGTAATTCCCTCCACCCAAAGGCCCCAGTTCCAGCTGATGAAAAACAGCTTCAAAGCATGATGTTGCCACCACCATACATCAATGGGGTTATGGTGTTCTTTGGATGATGTGCAGTGTTGTTTTTTGTGCCAAACATACCTTTTGGAATTATGGCCAAAAAGGCGAGCTTGAATGTTTTTCTTTGTAATCTTCCATCTTGCCACCCTTCCCCATAGCCAATTCATATGAAAAATGGGAGATTTTTGTCACATGTAGCACAGAGACAATACTTGCCAGAAATTCCTGCAGCTCCTTCAATGTTGCTGTAGGCCTCTTGGAAGTCTCCCTGACCAGTTTTCTTCTTGTCTTTTCATCAATTTTGGAGGGACATCCAGTTCTTGGTCATGTTTCTGATATACCATATTATCTCGGCTGTCTTCATTCACTGTGTTCCATGGTATATGTAATGCTTTTGGATTTTTTTTACCCTTCTCCTGACTGAGATCTTTCAACAATGAGATCCCTCTGTTGCTTTGGAATCTCTCTGTGGACTATGGCTTTTGCTCTGAGATGCAACTAAGAAAATGTCAGGAAAATCCTACAAGAACAGCTGAAATGTATTTGTGATTAATCAGAGTCTTCTTAGAACCGCTTGAATTTGCTTCACTGTCCTCCAAGAAATTGTCCTGAGGTCGAGGTCTTCTTGGATCACAAAATAAATATCCCAGCCGAACTGTATTTTTAACCGATACCCAAAATCTTTTTCCGCTGTAAACACTGACTGCGCAAACAGAAGTTACGTATCTGGTGTTCTTCTCCCCACTTTTGATCGTTTTCTTAACCCACGGCGACTCTCCCAACACGGTCAAAGTGGAGCAAAACGGCATGGAAAGCAAACAACCTGGGCAGAAATAACTACAACACAGAGATCAGTAAACCCAACACAACATTCCACATACCATATGCATTCCAATCAACTTGCCAATAAAACCTTACACCCAACGATACCATTGTTCACATGTCCGAATGCCACAGTTATGTTACATTTTCTCTGCTAGTCCACAGTAAGCACGATAGACCATCAAAGAGATACTACCGCACTTGTCCATTTCCATGAGTAACTTCTGAGTAATGTGTGGCGAAATGGCAGACCTATTTTTTCAAGTAAGGTGCCCGGCACATCAGATCTATCTTATCTCTATTAACTCGCCCTGCATGCGTTAATTAACTTGTCAGTCCTTTGCGTGAGATAATGTAACAGTGGCCCCTCCCCTGTACTGTTAACAGTTTTAAGCCTATTTATCTGTATTGTGTCCTTACCTCCTGAGTTAGTAATGTTAACTCTGGGTACCTGTAGTGATCAATCCCGAAACACACTCCAGCTGGGCACCCTGTCTCTCGCCCATTTCGTAGCTAGCCTACGATCAGGGGAGGATTCTGTCTCCAGAGACCCAGTTAGGATATGAGCACAAGATTCCAGGATTAGTATCCAAAATGACGGCCCCCAAATTGTGATGGCAATTCAATCGAATACAACTGTTATTATGATGGAAGGTAACACAGAGATCAAGATGCTCTTAAACACAATTACTGTTTATTATATAATATTTGCAAATAGACACAGAAAGAAACTAGCACAAGATCAGTGAGAGTCTGTCTTAAGAAAAATTCAAAAAGCCTCCCTTTTTGTATAGGTAAGAAAGTGTTACAAAATCTCACAAAATAAGATTTCATCAATACATGTTAATCTGGTGTAAGCCAGTTAGTTTTATTCCTCTAATCAGTTTCTCTCTTCGTCCAAGGTTGCCCCCAAATGCATGTTGCCCATCTGCATTTTATAAGTACGTATTGACTTTAATTGTCCACACATGTCTTGGCCCCCTTTAACTTACGACACCACTAACATATCTTGCATTCTTCCTACTTGGCAAAATACAGGTTTGGTACAGTACCCTTCTAATTAGCCCAATACTAAACCAGCAATTCTCTACTCCCTAAACATCTGCAGAAGTCAACAATATATTAGTTCAACATATTTTTATACAAAATACAATATATTAAGTCATGTAATACCCTCAAGGTTAATTCATGTACAATCAAAACATGCCTGATTTACCCCTCTGGAGGATAACGTACATCAGATAAATATTTTTGAAATAGTACCACAGTTTCTACCACAAATATCTGCATGTTACTATACCAAAATATTTACTCTTCAATGCATGGCGGTTGTATGCATACTTTCACACAGGGTGAGGGATGGGTTCTTTGCTTAAATCAATATTAATATTACAGCCAATAATAGGACCAGATTTTTATAGAACATTCAGTGCACTTGGGTTCACACACCTCTGGAAAAACTGGTTGTGTAATACTCTCAAGGTTTACATAAGTCATGTACAATCAGAGAATACCACACAGGAGGATTACGTACATGAGATACCCATTTTTGAAATACAGCTCCAAAAAAATAATTAAGAGACCACTGTGGTAGTAACACAATGTCTCCAACCAATATTTGCATGTCGCATAAAAACCACCAAACATGGATGGTGTTCAGGAATGTTTTGGGATTGGTTTTGTTTTTGGGTTGATACTGGGTGCCTTGAATGTGTACTGCACATTATGATATAAGATATACCAAGACATCTTGGAGTGCAATGTTGAACCTATCGTCAGAAAACTGGATCTGCGTCAAAGGTCATAGGTGCTCCAGCAATACAATGAACTGAAATGCACTTCAAAAAGCACACAAGAATGGTTCGAGACAAAACGTTGGCCTGCAATGAGGCCCGCAATCAGTCTAGATCTAAATCACATTGAAAACGCATTAGCCCCCTGAAGCCATGACTGTCTTTGTCACCTAATGGATTGTGCTTGGCTGCTGTTAGGGTCTTTTAATTGTGGTTCTTCTGCTGCAATTTCTTGTGTGTGTGTGTGTGTGTGTGTTTTAGGTCTAACTATACTCATGGGAACCAAATGTCCCCATGAGTATAGTAAAACCAGAAGAAATTCCGGTCCCCATGAGGCAAAAGTCAATTTCTGGCTCAGGGTTTAGGTTTAGGGTCAAACTTACTGTTAATTTTAGTGTTAGAATTGGGGTGTCTTTAAGGTCCAGGCATTGTTGGTTAAGTTTAGGGTTAACGCTCTCCCCAGTCCATTTAGTCGTTTTCTTCCCCAATCCCCATTTCCAGAAGGATTCCTGGGCTTTATTGTTCACAGCCACCTGCCGAGATGCAGAGTGCTCCGTCTGTCAGTGTATGCATATCGCAATGTGAGTTGCGCTGTCCTGTGTGTGTGTGTGTGTGTGTGTCAAAATGTGTGTGTGTTTGTTTCTCTGTCTATTAGTGTTTGTGGGGGGGAAGATAAACAGATATTGTTGTCTAGGGTGTGTGCATGAACATTTGTAGAAAAGGACTGTACTGTTTAGAACATCTTTCATATGCATCAAGACTATGTCCATGATGAAAGCAGCTTATGTATATTTGTATATCGCTGAAATTTTGTGTGTGTGTGAAGGTGTTGCTGATTGAAAGAAATGTGTCTGAGTTCATTCTAAGTGTGTGATATCTTTTGAAGTAAGTGTATGTTACCAACCTGTCTTCTTTCTCCCTATGCTCTCCCCTCTGCTAAAGTCAAGATTGTTTTTTCCACCTGGGAGTATGTTTAAAAGAAAACTTTGCTTGTTTAGTGGAGGTTGGGGGTTAATCTGTTTGAGTCCGATTTAATTTAGCTCTGCCATTTTAGATAAGAGGGCCAATCAAGCTTGAAAGTATACGTGTCTTGAAAAGGGAACATGTATGTGTGTGCCTGGCCCCAGCAAATATCATAGCTTATCATTGTTACTTTTGAATTACTATTACCTTTATCAGGGCTAGTGCGAGATTAATACTATCTAACAGGCAGTTGCCACAAAACAATTCCCACTCGCTCTTTGACTCTCGCTTTCTCACTCCTCAAAAGCTGAAAAACACAATCAAGCTTTTCTGTGTAGTTGAAAATAACAGTAAGAGCATTGAATGTGTTGTTATCAAAGTTGAAAGACACAGCCATTATAATATCCTGTTTGAAGTAATGTACAGTTGTTTCAAATTCACACTTCAAAGCAGCAGTATTCCTCTGTGCTGCTGTTGCCTGTGGTCTATGGATTCTGAGGTATTGTACCTACAATTAAAATATGCCGGTGACAAGCAGTTCTCCATGCATCGCTGCTCCTCTCCCCGTATCTCCTCTTCTGACTCAGCCTTAACACATCACTGCGAAACCCTGGGTTCAGTCAGCTTCTCCGGTAATTTCACCGGCTGTCTTACAGCCTCGGATTACTGTCAAGGCATTATGGGAGTTCAGGTGCACACACTGGTGTCTGGCTAATGACAGAAAAGACAATGTGGTAGAAGAAAGATGCAATTGAGTAGGTCCCCATATTGAGGACACAATGTGCTGTATGTGTGATTTTACACACCATACATATTCACTTCACTGTCTCTCAAATCACTTTAAATTCAAAGGGGCTTTACTGAATAAGGAACATTTGTTTATATTCCCAAAGCCAGGGGAAAATAAAATGAAGAAGTCACAATTCAAGTAGAAACAGAGCCCAAAGAATAGCTGGGTTCATCTCACTGTAGATTATGGTTTTGACATGATGTTTGAGATTTGTTTTCCTTAAAGTGATTGTGAAACGTACATAACACCAGGAAGGAAACTGTCACAATGCTGTCAATGCTGTAACTCTTTGCTGGTTTGACAAAATTAATTGCTGTTGCAGGTGTGATTGATGGGGCTGCCCTGATTTTGCTCTCTGAGGGGCTGGACCTCTGGCACAACTAGATGCCTACTAGACCTGCCCTGGAACCAGAGGCCAATATAAAACCGATACCAAGTAAAGTCCAAATATTAGACAGCATAATCCACCCCCAGAAGCAAGGGCCAAAGCCTGAGACAGCACTTACTGTGCCCAACACTGGGGCAAGTGATCCATTAACCATAGGCCAAGCCCTTTCATCTATCTGGAACCCAAAAACCTTCCACCTTAAATAAGTGTTCCTCACTGGAACCCATTAAAAACATTTTCTCACAGGGACAGACAAAGAACCTTGTGAACTTTTTAAATAATTTCTTGAGACATACTTGTAACTGCAGTAGATGTATTTGTTCGTTCATGACCCTACCAGGGGAGAACAATCAGTAATTTTTCTAGCCTGCTCCTTTCCCTGAAGAGAGCAAAATGTGCATGGCATCGCTGAAATTACTGCATCAAAGTCCTGGACTTCCTCTAGTTGTGAATAATGCATGAACACCCACCACACACACACACACATTTTAGATAACACTGAGATACACTGATATAACAACTATATATAGAGTATAATGTGTGTGTGTCTGTGTGTGTGTTTACAGTATATACAGTGAGTGAAACACTTATTTAATCCCCTGCTGATTTTGTACATTTGCCCACTGAAAAATAAATAATTTTAATGGTAGGTTTATTTGAACAGTGAGAGATAGAATAACAACAACAAAATCCAGAAAAACACATATCAACAAATGTATAAATTGATTAGCATTTTAATGAGGAAAATAAGTATTTGATCCCCTCTCAAACAGAAAGATTTCTGGCTCACAGGTGTCATTTATACAAGTAACAAACTGAGATTAGGAACACACTCTTAAAGGGATTGCTTATAATCTCAGTATGTTACCTGTATAAAAGACACCTGTCCACAGAAGCAATCAATCCAGATTCCCAACTTTCCACAATGGCCATGACCAAAGAGTTGTCCAAGGATGTCTGGGACAAGATTGTAGACCTACACAAGGCTGGAATGGGCTACAAGACAATTGGCAAGCAGCTTGTTGATATTTGCAGTTAGTTATTCGCAAATGGAAGAAACACAAAAGAATTGTCAATCTCCCTCGGTCTGGGCCTCCATGCAAGATCTCAATTTGTGGAGTTGCAATGATCATGTGAACGGTGAGGAATCAGCCCTGAAGTACACAGGAAGATCTTGCCAATGACCTTGTCACGGGTGTGGGTTGGAACCCAAGCGCGGACTGGAAGAGCGAGGGGAAGTGGCAGACAGAATAATCGTGGTCGGGCAGAAGGTCGATACACGGGCTGGCGGCAGAGGTTCAGGCAGGTAGCAGACAGAGTAGTCGGAGACGGGCAGAAGGTCGGTAGACTCGGATGAACAGAACGTAAGTTTGCGAGAAGCCAAAAAGTTATGCGAATGTAGACCATGATCCGGCAGGGACGAGTTGTCAGGGTTCCATTGAAATACTGTCGTTAAGGAGGCAGGTGGAATCAGGTGTGTGATAGCTGATTGTGAACAGGTGCGGCGATCTCAGCCCAGGGAGGCGAGGTCCTGCCTCCATGGAATCACGGAGTCGGGGACGTGACAGACCTCAAGGAAGCTGGGACCATAGTCACCAAGAAAACAACTGATTACACCCTAAACCGTGAATGACTGAAATCCTAGAGGGAATGACTGAAGTTCCCCCTGCTCAAGTAAGCACATGTACAGGCCTGTCTGGAGTTTGCCAATGAATATCTGATTGATTCAGAGGGGAAATGGATGAATGTCTTGTGGTCAGATGAGACCTAAATCGAACAGTACAATTATCTAATCAACCAATCACATGGCAGTTGCTTCAATGCATTTAGGGGTGTGGTCCTGGTCAAGACAATCTCTTGAACTCCAAACTGAATGTCAGAAAGGGAAAGGTGATTTAAGCAATTTTGAGCATGGCATGGTTGTTGGTGCCAGACGGGCCGGTCTGAGTATTTAACAATCTGCTCAGTTACTGGGATTTTCACGCACAACCATTTCTAGGGTTTACAAAGAATGGTGTGAAAAGGGAAAAACATCCAGTATGCGGCAGTCCTGTGGGCAAAAGTGCCTTGTCGATGCTAGAGGTCAGAGGAGAATGGATGCAATGGTGTGGGGGATGTTTTCTTGGCACACTTTAGGCCCCTTAGTGCCAATTGGGCATCGTTTATAGCCACGGCCTACCTGAGCATTGTTTCTGACCATGTCCATCCCTTTATGGCCACCATGTACCAATCCTCTGATGGCTACTTCCAGCAGGATAATGCACCATGTCACAAAGCTTGAATCATTTCAGACTGGTTTCTTGAACATGACAATGAGTTCACTGTACTAAAATGCCCCCCACAGTCACCAGATCTCAACCCAATAGAGCATCTTTGGGATGTGGTGGAACGGGAGCTTGGTGCCCTGGATGTGCATCCCACAAATCTCCATCAACTGCAAGATGCTATCCTATCAATATGGGCCAACATTTCTAAAGAATGCTTTCAGCACCTTGTTGAATCAATGCCACGTAGAATTAAGGCAGTTCTGAAGGCGAAAGGGGGTCGTGCTACGTGCTTTTAGATTTTTGAGCTGGTGCGTGTAGCCCATTAGCATCGACATTCTCCTCCGCAGAATCTCCATCCATCCACAATATCAGTTCATATACTGAGTTGTCATCAAATTATATAGAAGAATAAAAAATAATGAATTACAGCATTTGTTTGTTTTAAATAATTAATTAATTTGAGATATACAAAAATGTGTTTACATTTAAGGTTTTATCATACGGAATTTGTATTATAAAAGAATACACAGAATGAATATTTTTAAGAACACTGGCTATAATAAATTAATTTGTTTATTTGGCCCTATAAATGTAAAACATTTAAATTACTCAACACTTAAATTATTCAAAGGTAAATCATCTAGTATGTAGTTTGCATTTTGAAGCTGTACAAGGTAAAATAAGAGACATTATCGACTAGTTTGCGACAATCAAAGGATATGTGCATGTATAGTCTAAAGAATGAATAACACATAGGCTATAGCCTATTCGTAGAATAAAAATGTATGTAGTTGATAAAAATAAATATTGTGCCGTCTCTTCCAGACTCCAGTCTTGCAGTGGCTTTTGGGGTCACCTTTGGTTTGTTTATTTTTTTGCGTGGAGGCTCAGGCATTGGCGGTTCAATATCTGAATCAGATAAAGACCCGGCATCCGACTCGTCGATTTCGGAATCTATTTCTGATCCTCCATCTGACTCCACCTCATCTAAATATTGTAGTATCTGCAATGCTGTCAGGGTGTCAAATCGTCTGGTTCAGTATGCTATTGTGAATTAAACGCTGTAAATTGTGCCTGAGTTGTGTCTGACTTGCTCATTATATCCACTTTCTACCCTCATCATCACACTTCAGTCTCACACATAGGTGTGTCTGGGTTGATGAGAGGGTAGTGCCCATTCGTCCATTGATGTCTTTGGGATACCATTGCTATTGATTAGATTAGGTTCCCGAAGTAGACATGTATGTGTAACAGCGGAAAAAGAATGAAAACAACATGTATGCAATTTCTTAATCTTCAGTAAAATAAGCAAAGAAAAATCAAAGAGAGATTATATGATGTGTGTGCGATTTTTCTCTTTTTCTCCTAAAATAAAAACACTAACTTGTAATACCTTTGCTGAATAGGTGACTGGTGACTGTTAAATAAAATCCTTGGTATTTCATTTAATGAACACATTTTTGTAGATTTACATTTGATGAATTAGCCTACACAATTAACTGAATCTCCTATTGAAAAACAGTAACGTGTGATAAGAAGCCTAAATCATTTGTATTATGTTTCTATAATAGCTTAATTATTTTTTTGAATGGCCATAGATAACTTGTATTTCATTTGTAAGTTAAACAAATTCAACCAAGGTCTGATTATACATCTGGGAGTAGCGTGCATTCATCCATTGACTTCAGGCATTCAGCGAGGGGTGATTAACACCAGGGTACCATTTGGGTAACAACGTTAAGGCATGGGCTGTCGGCGGATTAATTAGGAAAATAGTGTAAGAAAATAGGTAAATAGTCTCTGAATCGTTTTCTGTTGGTCAGTTTAGAGTTTTGACAATGGAACAATGTAATATACGCTTAACAGGAAAAGTCATGGAAAGAGCAGGGTGTAGCTTTCAAATCTGCCTTATTATTTTAAATTCAAACGTCAATTGGCGTAGGCATTTGGTGGTTTTAGTGTTAACAGGGTGTGAAAATCACTCTAATGATGAATCTTCTGAGATCCACACATTTTCAGGACTAATCTGTTGGGAGTTGACGGAACCATACCCACTGGATGAAAGTCCGATGGACTGTTAAATCACTATAATCGTTTTGCAGTTATACTTTCAATATATCGAGACATCGCAACCCCTTTTCTGATGATACATCACGCTACCGACTGGATACAGACAACTGAGGGTTGGAGTACCAGCATCATGTTCAAGAAGGATTTCTACAGCAATACTGGTTGAATCTGTTTAAAATCTTCCTGACCACACACATGGCAGAACAATGCCAGGGTCAGATCACTTGGCTTCACACTCCATTTCTAGATAAATCATCGACTGTGATATGAGAGGAAAATCCACCTGAGCCCTGAAGGGCTCCACATGTTATGGGTCAGAGTACCACAGGCCAGTTGACTGGAATGGTCACATGGTCCCAACACAGTGGACAACACTATTGTGGTGTTAATTTTGAATCAGTGAAATGTTGGAAACTCACTACCCAACTACACACCTACACTGACTTGTTATGACAACAAGGCAATTTGCTGGGTCCACATCACACTGACATTGGAATTTTACATCACTGATACAAGACAAAGAAAACTAAACGACACTTGATTGGAAACTAACTTAATTCCTTACAACTACAATGACAATCCCAATATTGGACTTTGATGTATTTGTGATGATTCTTGATTTGCGTTATGACAGCTATCATGGTATTTTTGGATAGTGAATTGTATCTTATTAAAAGGTAGTAGTTTTCCCTTTTTAAAGGTGGAATACTTCACAATTACAACAGGATATGCACTAGTCTTTTGTATGATATTGTAGCATGGATCATGACACAGACAAGGGGGGGATTGATTGCTCAATGTACTTTGGAAGAATGTTAAATCATGTTGTGTTTTTGTCAGATTTTCTGCTGAACACTGTTAACACGGATAGCAGCCTGTTGATGTCTAAATGTTTTTTGACCTTTATAATCTGAGGTGGGGAGAGATTAATGTTGTGTCTGAGTGTGGTGTGTCTATTGTCTTCATTCATTTTCATTTGAGGAAAAATAAGACCTTATTGGTCAGATACACCTTTTTGTTGTTTTGTGTTAGTCATTTGTTACATAAGTGTATGGGCCTTTTCTTTTCATTAGGAATTGAATTGTACTTGTAATGTTTTATAAAACATGTAACGTTTTATATGTTTGATGAGGGGAGTGTTGAAGTGTATGCTTCTTATATTTAGATAGCAAAAGACCATCTGTATATAGCGGCAGTAAATAGCCAATGGGCTTATGTGTATTGCAGGATGGGATGTCTATAAAGCTGAGGTATGACAGGAAGTTTCTTTGAGATAGTCTTACAAACTTGAACTCATTTAACTCAAAGTATTTGGTCTGTAACATCATCAAAAATTTACTGTCAAATACTGCAATACAGAATTTAATTGCTCACTCCTTAGACAACAGGGAATGCATTATTTCAACCAGTATAAAAAACTGCTGATTTATAACAATTTCCAGAACTTTTTTCCATTGCAGAATGAAGTTCTAGGATGAAAACTGTTTCTCATGAGGACCACCCCAAGAAAGGTAGATCCAGTGATACCTCTGCTGCAGAAGATAAATTCATTTGAGTTAGCAGTCGTAGTCAGAGTAATCAGAGTAACAGACACATCTCAACATTAACTATTATTTGATATATTGGCTAGCCTTCCACAAGCTTCCCACAATAAGATGGGTGAATCAAGGTCATGCCCATGCCCTGTGTCTTCGACTTATGGAACAGGTTTCTTAAATCGATCTCCACATAAGGAATATTTCTCCCAATGGGACTCAAAGTCTGGTATGTTTGATTTTCTGCCATTTTGGATATTGTCACTGAGTGTGATTTACTTTTGGCACACAGTCAGGGTAATGCATATATCTAATGCATGAACTATGGCTCAATTTGGCCACATGAATTATAACTCCTGCTTTATTTTGAGAATTTATGAAAAGGTGGTGAACACAGATCTCTCAATACACAAGTGGTGAAATAAGGCCAATAGTTGCTGAATGCTGAAACATGCTCCATGCTGTTTTTTGTTGAATATTATGGATTTTGTGAAAAACACTAAAAACGCTACTCAGATTTTACCAAAATACATTTATTTTTGGCATCTCTGGACAAAGGCTATCAAACGCTATATAAGCCAGGCCTGTGCACAATGAACTTGTGCTGGGTGTGGTTTTGCATATTTTTTACACACAAGTACTACAAGGATAATTATAATTTTACTTTGCCCATATGCTGACAAAGAGGAAAGGACACAAATGACAATATTGTGGCGCTATTAAGGTTTTACACATGTGCTAGCTCACAATGCTCCCCTCTTTTCAGTTAGAGCCGTAAAAAGATTCAGTTTTCACCCCCCTTGTAGCCTCACAACCTGGAATTAACATGGATTGTTTGAGGATTTGCATCATTAAATTTACAAAACATCCCCACGGCATGATGCTGCCACCACCATGTTTCATTATGGGGATGCTGTTTTTTGGGTGATGTGTTGGATTTGCGCCAGACATAACACTTTCTTTGATGGCCGAGAAGTAAAATTTTAGTGTCATCAGACCAGAGCACCTTCCTCCATACATTTTGGGAGTCTCCCAAATGCCTTTTTGTAAACTCAGAACGTGCCATAAATTTTTTTGTTGAAAGTAATGGCTTTCTTTTGGCCACACTGCCATAAAGCCCAACTCTATAGATTGTATGGCTTATTGTCATCCTATGTACAGAGACTCCAGTCTCTGCTGTGGAACTCTGCAGCTCCTCCAGGGTTGCCTTCGGTCTCTGTGCTGCCTATCTGATTAATGTCCTCCTTGCCAGGTCCGTGAGTTTTGGTGGGCGGCCGTCTCGTGGGAGGTTTGCTGTTGTGCCATGTTCTTTCCATTTAGTTATGATAGATTGGATGGTGCTCCTGGGGATCATCAAAGATTTTGATATTTTTTATAACCTAACCCTGACTTGTACTTTTCAACAATATTGTCCCTTACTTGTTTGGAGAGTTCCTTGGTCTTCATGGCAGTGTTTGGTTAGTGGTGCGTCTTGCTTAGGTGCTGCAGACCGCTGGGCAGCGTGAGGGGCCCTGGCTGCGGCACCTGGGCAGCAGGGGGCGATGCCTGCGGCACCTGGGCAGCAGGGGGCGATGCCTGCGGCACCTGGGCAGCAGGGGGCGATGCCTGCGGCACCTGGGCAGCAGGGGGCGATGGCTGTGGCACCTGGGCAGGTGGGGGCGATGGCTGTGGCACCTGGGCAGCAGGGAGTTTCCGGAAGTGCTCCCACTCCCCGCTGGCCATCTGTATGACAGCCTTCACGCTCCAGTATAGCACCCCCCCAAGAAAATCTTGGGGTTGCTTATTGGCCCGTTTGCGCCTTCTCCTTCTTTTACCCCTTCGGGGTTTTTGCTGCACCGGCAAGGAGAATAGTGGGTACTGGTAAGGGAATTCCTCCTCGTCCGAGTCCCCTGTCAGCCCAGGAGGGCAGTGGGTGACGATAGGGGTATTCCTTCTCGGTGTCACTGTCCGGCCAACCGAGGAGTTCCCCTATAGGCAAACTTCGTCCTGTGTTTGGTCAGTCATTCTGTCACGATGTGACGTTGTGGGGTTAAAGGACCAGGCGCAGGCAGAGTTAGCGGTCGGTGTACTCTTTATTTAGTAAAACACAAAACAACAGAACAGAAAAATACAGAGCACTTAATGATGAAAAAGTATAAAGTAAATCATAAACTGGAACTGAACTCACCACACCGTCAGGACAGGTGTGTATATGTACTGACAGATCATGTGACACTTAGATTGTACACAGGTGGACATCATTTCACTAATTATGTGACTTCTGAAAGTAATTGGTTGCACCAGAGCTTTTAATGGGCTTCATAACAAAGGGGGTGAATACATATGCACAAACCAGTTTTCAGTTTTTCGTTAAAAAAAATGTGTTATTTATATATTGTGTTCTGATCCATCACATACAATTCAGATTAAAAGAACATTGAACAAAAGGCTGTAATGCAACAAAATAGGTAAAAAGCCAAGGGGGTGAAAACTTTTGCAAGGCACTGTATGTCCATCTCCTCTCATGGAACATATTTGCAATTGGGATCCCTTAACTTTTCTGTTATGTTTTTTCTGCCATTTTGAATTTATAATAAAAACTTGAAATGCTACTCCTATGGCCCAAAGTGACTGACATTCACACAATTTTGAATTTGGCATCTATGAACAAAGGTTTTTTAAATCTATATATATCAGGCCAGTATGTCAAAAAAAGCATGGCCACTATTGACTAATGAACTTGTGCATTGGTGTGGGTTTGCATAAACATGCAGAAATCTTCAACAGGCATAATGGTATTAAAAGAATATTTGTAAATGTTGACAACAATGAAATGACAATTTAGTTCAATTATACAATTCAGAATTGCTGAAAAACATTTACGTTTGACAGTTTTTTTTGTGAAAAAAACGATTCAACGCTTCTTCCATAGGCACAAAAGTCAGATTTAAACCTTTTCACAAGTTTTAAAAAATCACTGAGGGCCTCTCAACATGATTTCTTAATGCACATTATTTCAGTATGCACTGATAGTCCCGGAATTGTATATTATGACAGCAAGAATTTTCACCACAGTAGCCCATAAACATCATGTTGTGTATTAGATATGGATCATTATTCTGATATCAACTGGTTAAAATAATATTTTGAAACTATATTGGCCAGTAGTACTGTAAAAATGTATACTGAATAATTATAAGCAACTTTCTAAGATGTGTTCTGTTCTGGAGTTTCACTCCACCTGTCTTAGCAATAAAACATCCTTACTATCATACAGTCGTTTTTGTTATTAATGCCTTTATTTACGTGATTATTCATAATTTCACTAAAGATAATGAAAAATAATGAATTACGATTCTTGCATATTTAGTTATGGACAAACACGATCAGTGAAAAACACCTTTATGAAGATTACGTTGAGATTATTTGGCTAATTGCTGTCTACGTGCGCAGCCATTTTTGTTTTCATTCGACTGAATGTTGGGACCAAATGTTTCTGCGATCAAATATGGTTGAACAAGACGATTCACCAATCTGACCAGAAGTTCAAATCTTGATTTCCTTTATATCTCTGAGTCAGTCATCTTGTCACCTGTATCTGAATTTGTTCAATAAACAAACTTTAGCAGAGAAATTGTGTAATACATTCAACCACACTATATTCTATCCGCCCACTGTTGTGCACAGATTATATTTTTTGTGGAAAAACTCTAAAGTAACGCGGTAGTATGAAATACTCGGGAGAGATTGGAAAATCTCAAGTACAGTGGGGAACAAGTATTTGATACACTGCTGATTTTGCAGGTTTATCTACTTACAAAGTATGTAGAGGTCTGTAATTTTTATCATAGGTACACTTCAACTGTGAAAGCAAATCACATTGTATGATTTTTAAATAATTAATTTGCATTTTATTGCATGACATAATTATTTGATACATCAGAAAAGCAGAACTCAGTATTTTGTACAGAAACCTTTGTTTGCAATAACAGAGATCATACGTTTCCTGTAGTTCTTGAACAGGTTTGCACACAAAGCAGCAGGGATTTTGGCCCACTCCTCTATACCGACCTTCTCCAGATCCTTCAGGTTTCGGGGCTGTCGCTGGGCAATACGGACTTTCAGCTCCCTCCAAAGATTTTCTGTTGGGTTCAGGTCTGGAGACTGGTTAGGCCACTCCAGGACCTTGAGATGCTTCTTACGGAGCCACTCCTTAGTTGCCCTGGCTGTGTGTTTTGGGTCGTTGTCATGCTGGAAGACCCAGCCACGACCCATCTTCACTGTTCTTACTGAGGGAAAGAGGTTGTTGGCCAAGATCTCGCAATACATGGCCCCATCCATCCTCCCCTCAATACGGTGCAGTCATCCTGTCCCCTTTGCAGAAAAGCATCCCCCAAGAATGATGTTTCCACCTCCATGCTTCACGATTGGGATGGTGTTCTTGGAGTTGTACTCATCCTTATTCTTCCTCCAAACAATGCGAGTGGAGTTTAGACCAAAAAGCGCTATTTATTTTGTCAGACCACATGACCTTCTCCCATTCCTCCCCTGGATCATCCAGATGGTCATTGGCAAACCTCAGACCAGCCTGGACATGCACTGGCTTGAGCAGGGGGACCTTGCGTGCGCTGCAGAAATTTAATCCATGACGGTGTAGTGTGTTATTAATGGTTTCCTTTGAGACTGTGGTCCCAGCTCTCTTCAGGTCATTGACCACGTCCTACCGTGTAGTTCTGGGCTCACGATCATTGAAGTCCCATGATGTCACAAAGCTGGGTTGTGGACAGATAGGCAGAGGCAAAACGGTTGTTGTATTCCATTTTAATAAAGAAACAAACTCCAAACAGCTGTAGCGACTGGACATAGCCTTCGGCTGCTAACCAAAATAAACCACAACATGTGCTCAAAACAGTCAACTTAAATAGGTTCCCCAATTGGAGGCAATAACCAACACCTGCCTCCAATTGGGGAGACCCAAGTGCATAGAGGTGCCTAGAGGCACCTCTATTGGCCATGTCCTGACTAAGGCCCAAGCCAGTGCGAAGATGGCTAGGGGCATAGTCAGGACGTGACAGTACCCCCCCCAAGGCGCGGGCTCCCGAACGCAAGACAGGCACCCCTAGGGGGGGGGCGGGCCGGCCGGCAGCAAACCGTCAGGGGAAAAGCCCAGCACCCGGAGCGGCCGGGGCGAGCCAGGGGGGGCGGCGCGGCCGGGACGGGCAGAGGGGGCGGCGCGGCCGGGACGGGCAGAGGGGG
>JACXGJ010009626.1:0-23851 GCA_016801105.1 Esox niger | reverse complement strand
ACTAAGGCTCTGGTTGGCTCCTGGGTGGTGGTGGATGGGAACAAAGGCTCTGACTGGCTCCTGGGTGGTGGTGGAGAACCAGATCATTATTCACTGGTACATAAGTAAGAGGGCACTAGTCTTCCCATGCAGTGTGGCCTTTTGGTAGATTGGAGCTCATCCTACATGGTAATCCTCTGCTAGAGGGAGAGCATCTCCCCCTTTCCACTGCCCATCTTTCCTCCCCCCTGCATGGTCTGTGCTTCTTGTCAATCTAACCTAGTCCGTCGACCCACATCCTCCCTACACCCACGGCCCCCTGCTGGGGTGTAACACAATGGGAAATACAAGACATTTCTGCTATGCAAATTCTGAAATGTGACTCCAGACTTGAATATGAACTGTTTTATCCAGGCAAGGACAATGTTTCCCTTTAGGAAGTAGAAATTGTTATGGTTTGGAACAATCTGTTCAACAAGTGCATTTAAGCAAACAGAACTGAATGCCAACATATTTTGGGGCTTTGTTGATATGTATAGAAAGCAGCCACACGGAGAGACGACAAACCAAGTACACTTTAAACGGTGACATCACACATGGCTGAGTGGCCTTTCAAAATAGCACGTGCGTTATGAATTTCGGGTGATATGGAAATTACAAATTCGATATGAGTTCAACTGATGGCACAGCCCAACCCCGGCCCCTCCCCCAGGGCCTGGCCTCTGTCCCGGTGTGGACTGCCATCCCGACACTGAGTGAGAGCCTACAGCGTTGGGCCGCAGCCAGAGCTGGACAGTGCTTGGAGATCTGAGGAGTGTAGCAGGCACGGGCTGCTAATTAACACTGACATGTAGCTTGCACCTTCAGGTCAAAGGTCACTTCAGAATCAGTGATGTCAGCAGGGGCCTGTAGGGCAGAGCAGCATACAGGCCTATGTGAATGTTCTCAGTGGATATCCTCAGAGGTTGGGCATAGCCATTGACTTTAATGCCGCTTTGTTTTGAGGAAGAACAGATCCAGACTGATTTCCCCAGGCGTTGATGTTCCAGCTGTCTTCCTCCCAAAGTGGTGGATACTGTGGAATAGCCCGCTCAGCACTGTTCCGATGGACACATTAAACTACAGCAAAACTGCTGCTAAACCAAAATCGCCTACTGGACTGAAGGACCAATTGTTCCAAGACAAGGACAGCCACAATATGACTGGAGATCAGACAAGTAGTGACTGTGGGAGTTGGTCACCAACTGGTGATGCTGAAACTGAAGAGTCAGATAGTGACCGAGAGGCAGAGACCAAGAACGACCGACCGACAGACAGAGAGAAAGAAAGCCAGCCAGCCAGCCAGCCACTCACTCACTCACTCACTTCCAGGCAGCCACTCACAGACAGCCAGCCAGCCACTCACAGCCAGCCAGCCAGCCAGATACCCACTCACTGCCAGACAGCCACTCAGACAGCCAGCCAGACGGCCAGCCAGCCAATTTAGTACATTACCAGCCTCAGTATGGGTGTTAACGGCAAAAAACATTGAACAAGCATTTCCAACACCGTTCTAAGCTGACTCCACCCACTACATACACCCACTACACACATACGCACACGCATACGCATACGCACACGCACACACACACAATGCCAAGGTTTCCACGACAAAAGAAAAACACACCTTTTTTGTGGCTTTGCCTAGCAGACTCTCACCCAATTTCAACCCAGAGGTCACATGACTTGTGCATGTCTGTTGCCATTAGGGGAAGTCTCTGATTTCTCAATTCAGACTCAGACTGTCACTATACTGCCTATCATATAGGTGCTGAGAGGCCTCAGCCCAGAGCTGGCCTCAACCAGACAACACACACACACTCCATACAGTATACACTCATGGTATATTCAATATATACGTATATTCACACAACCATACATATACATACATGACCTTTCATAAAAGAATGAGGCATACATATCACTTCTACCATGCTATCAAAAGTCCATAACAGTTGTCTTAGACTCCTCATGGTACTGTTATCTTGCAAAACACCCAGCCCCCCATAAAAAAAACATTTCAATGAAAGGTGTCAGTCTTGGGATTCTGGGATCTAGAGCCATGAGTGTCAAGCCTGGCTGATCTCTTTACGGGCAGTGGAAATGACCTCGGTAATCACTGTGTTCTGAGATGGCAGGGGTCGCTGAGGCCCGCGGGGATTGCCGTCCCTAAAGGGGGTGCAGGGGTTGTGCCCAGGATTTGATCCAAACAACACAACAATGGAACCAGGATGTGTCAGAACAAAGGCCACTTCCTGCTGTAAAGGCTGGCCAATCGGGGACATTGCCCCAGTAATAAAAACAACCCCAGAGCTCCAGTACACACCTTCTCAGACCTCCCATCATGGCGGCCAGATTGCTCCGCTTGATGTCCCCCGCACCACCTCGAAGACAATCTTTGGTTTCAGCGCTACTCTGTGAATGAAACAGGCTTTTGCATTTTGAGGAGCCTCCCACTATCACCAGAAAAACCAGCGCTGTGTGAAAAAGACAGGATGTAGTTAAACTACGCAGGTTCCCCCCTCAATGACTACTGACTTAGAGAAGACAATACTGTGTAATAACTGACCGAACCAGATGAAGAAACCTAAAAGACCAAATCTGCCATTGTCGTCATCATAATGCTGTCCTGGTCGGGCTGCTTCATCGCCAGGTGAGTCATGGCATTTCAGCCCTGGCCTTGAGAGACACCCCCTGAAGCCTCCCCCGTAGACCAAACATCCAGGAGCTGACGAAGAGCAACGCAGTCAGGTGTGGCATGTGGTTCACAGAATATTAGACCCTCAAGGAAAGGGGCCTGTGAAATGAGTTTGGCGTCAGTCTAGCTGCCTGTGTGCGTTTCCGTGTGCGCGTGCGTGCGCATCAGCCGGTAGGGAGTTAGGAGGCCAGATGCAGGTCAGACAGACACATAATGACTTGATTCCCTTGCTCTGCCGCTGACCCGCTACAGCCACCCAAAGCATCACAGCTCTGGGTTAGGATTTACTATTCCAGCATATTAAAAAGGTAAATATCTCACCAAGAAAAACAATGAAGTCCTAGCCCATCTGAGAAAATGGTTTGAATTATGAAATACTTGAATACCAAGTATTAATTTGCAAGTATAACACAGACTACAAATAAACACATTTTATTTGTGTTGTTTTAAAGGTAAGTGGTAAATTGAAATGGCATGAAGGAATATGAAAGGAATTTCGAGAAGCATCTGATGAACAATACCTAAAGGACACTTCAATAAAGGACAGAAGGAAATCCAGTGAATGCTTGATCAGCATCTTAGCAGAATCATCTCTGGTAGAAGTCTGCAGATGGAGCACTCAATGTTACATTGACCGCATCAGTGCCCTGACCTAGAGATGGCCATTTGAGGCTTCATTAACGTTCTTCTAGCAGCAGGATATTATGTTAGCTGTGCTAACACAGATTTACTTTTTCAAAATAAAAGCCATAATTGAACTATATTAGTTAATATAGATAACAATCAAGTCTGTACATTTTATGTTTAATGACCGTCTTTTTCACAGACAAGATTAACTTTATTGCCTAATACAGTTCAATTATGGCTTTAATTGTGATAAAAAAAATCTGGAGTGATGCCAGCATAATACCCTGCTGTTAAAATAACGCTAATGAAGCCTCGAATGGCCATCAAGACCCTGACCTCAACATAATAGTGTGTGATCACGTAGACATCGGACAAGAACAAAACACAGCCCAAGTTAAAGAGTTATGGCAAACCCTGCAAGAAACCTGGACATATGTATCAAGACTACATAAAAAAACATAGCAACAGTCAACATAAGCAGTTTTGCGTCAGTTTTGCATTCTAAGGGAGGACAAACAAAACAGAAGACAATGCTGTTGTTACTTTTCATTGTATTCAGGTTTCTTTGTGTTTATTTCCATATCTATATAATTTAAGTAAACTCAAACATGAATACATATTAGTGCCTTTGCAAAGTATTCACATGTAGACTTAATAATTTATTCACATATTTTTGCTAACAACCTACACACAATATCCAATGAGGACAAACAAAAACACTGGTTTAAAAAACTGTGCCAAAGGTCTTCCTACAGCAGGGCTTCCTTTGTCACCGAACAACAATTTTTCTAGACATATGGGTATTTAGACGAACATATTAAGTCTACAGTGCTATGAACTAATTAAATGGCTACCAGTTCTATGTAATTGTTTTCAAATATTAGCCAAGACGTTCATCTGATAAAGTAAAAACAATGTTCTTATAATAGGTTTTATTAGAGAGCAAAACCGTCGTCATTGCATCTTCACGGGTACATCATTAATGTTTTCATATAGAAATGCACCTATAGCCTACACAGTCCTGAATAACAAAATAGAGCAATATTTAGCCTATTGCAATTTATTTAGTATAGAACTGAATAGGCAGACATTTTGCCCAGCTGAAAATCAGCCCAACAATGTTATCTTGGGTAAGTGCTTTTGGGTCATTTCTGTGCTGAAATATGATTTTTTTTACCCAGTCTGAGATCCTGTGTGCTCTAGAGCAGGTTTTTTAAGGACCTCTCTGTATTTTGCTCCTTTCATCCATCCCTCAATCCTGACTCCCAGTCTTTGCTGCTGAAAAGCATCCCAATAGCATGAGGCTCCCACTACACTTCACCATAGGGATGGTATTTGCCAAGTGATGTAGCACCTAGCATTCAGGCATAATAGTTAGATTTTGGTCTCATCAAACAAGATGTTTTTCCTAATGCTCCTTTATGTGCCATTTGGCAAATCCAGTTGGTATGTCATCTACCTTTTACTCACAAGGGGCTTTGGTCAAACCACTGCACTATAAAGGTCTTATTGATGGAGTGCTGCAGAGATGGTTGTCCCATTTGGGATCTCGGAAGACACTTCTTGGCTGGTTATTTAGATTGGCCAGAAGGCTAGCTGTGAGAAGATTCTTGGTGGTCCCAAACATCTTTTTCACAATAATGGAGCCCAATGAGCACCTGGCAACGATCAACGCTTTGGCAATTTTTTTATAATCTTCCTCGGACCTATGCTTCGACAATTCTTGGATTTTTAAATTATTTTTTTAATAAAAAAATGGCACGAGTTGTTGAAAACATCACCTAACCCGCAAATTCATGCTGATCACAGGGATTTGAGATTCACTTCAGATATGGTCTATGTTTTGTTTTGGCTTTGCCCGGCACCGCCTTTTAATAACCGTCCAACTCTCGTTAGGATAAGGTGACGATGGTCAACATATTTACATAAAATCAATCTACAAATAAATTGGCCAAATATATTGATAAGTCACTCTGTCTGATTAGTATTTACATAGTGATCAAAATGCTGAGGTGGCGTAAGCCCACATAAAAACAAAGACCTTAATTGAAGCAGATAATAAAAATCTGCTATGGAAGAAATTAATGGTGGAATAACGCAGCAAGCCACATTCAGTTTTAGCCAAAGGATTTAACAGGGATTATGGTTATACTATGTTTCTGTCAAGTGTTTTTCTTTTATAAATACTTACTGCCTAGATTAATGGCTATAAACATTTTCAGGCGGAGTAAGACAACACTCCAAAAGCATCATGACAGGCTAACAACAAAACTCACATATTGAGACCTTCTTTTCCTACAATAGAAAATGTGACATGCCTCATGAAACACGTCAAAGTTTTACTTCATAATTCAGTGAGCGACCGGCCTGACGGCAGTAGCGCCTAGTCTTTCATCTACTCCCTCGTATAGAAGGAAAACTACAGCAGCAGTGGGCAGAAAGGGAACTATCAGATAACTGTGCCTGGGAGATAAACACAGAGACATGGGTGTGATGACGTGACAATCTGGAGCGGAGTACTTTGTAAGTACATGTCTGCCTCTACAGCATCTCGTAGCATGCCAGGACATGTCTCATGTCTAGGACCGGAGGAGAAAACATGTCTAGAATGTATCCATACCCAACCAACCACATACGACTCTGTCTGTGTCTCATTAATACATCACATGCCGGTCAAGACAACACAGTCAGTGGTACTGAGATGGGAGAGGTCAACAAACCACAGTACCCACGTATAGTCGGCTATGTGTCAATACTAGAACCAACTGAGCATCATTCAGGAACTTTACAGATGAGAAGTGTTACCACACCACTTCTACCATCACCTGCTCAGCTGCATCCCAACTCAATGCTAATCTTTTAGCTCCAGGGATTTGCTCTATTTGACCAACCCACCACAGGCAGTCCGTCACTTCACGTGTTTGTCACTGAGACCAGTCGGAAAACTTTTACTGGGGTATCACTAATCTATAACCAGCACCAAAATAGCAACCTAGTTACGACATTTAACCCAAGGAGACTTACCACGGCGCGCCATATATTCGGAATCCCTTGACCGTCACCTCCGAGTCCTGCAGGTACGTACAGTTCGACAGGAGGGCCCGAACGTCGTCAAAGTCTTCCGGTCTCAGCTTGGAGACAGAGGGAAAGCGGTAGTAATCCTGCTTGACAAGCTCAGCCATGAAGTCCTTGTCAAACGTTAGTTCATGGTTCCCCGCAATCACCACCTTGAAATCATATGGTAGACTCCCTGAAGGATAGGCAGAGCAGGAGAGAGCGGTTTAGCAAGGCTGGCTAACTATCTTTCGCAGTTCAATGTAAGTAAAGTGAAATGTTATTTACACTAATTTTAAACAGCGTGGCCCATACCTGTGGCCAGCCGCAGGGTTTTGTGAACTACCACTATACCAGATGTGAAATCAATATTCAGTCACAAAAATAAAAAGCAGTCTTGCAAGGTTACTGTAAAGGAACATGAAAGTAAAACAGCACAAATAAAAAAGGGGAAATCTTCATGACCTCCACAGATCACATTGAACTCTCCTTCTCACTTACCACAGAACAATAACTGGAGAAGACCTTAGTTACCCAGGCAACACACATCCATTAAATGCAACAAAGGGGCATTTTTTTATTAGACCTTTTTACTTTCTTGGACATTGAAGTCCTTTGTCCAGCTAACCCCTTCCATTACAAGGATAAGACAGTTCTATATGGAGCTCAATTGAGTGCTCAACTCCATTTTCCCCTAGGCTTACGGATGTGACTAACTTGACAACACAGCAAAGAGCTGACCAAGAGCTGGTGTCAGACAGACACATGTTCTCTCCACCTTAGGCAAAAAAATTAAAAATGGCAGTAAAGTAAAAAATATATGTAATAATGTAATGTGTGACGTTAAAGGTAAATTACTTTATTCCCATGGATGATCATCTTAAATGTTATATTTGCAGCATTAAAGGCAAACTTCTTAAAAGTTGTAAATTGAATAAGGAAAACCAGATTACACCATTCAGAGATACAACAACATGACATTTGATTAGACAGGCCTGGATAGAGGTATCCCTACAGTATGAGTGTTACGAGCAAGACAGAAACAGCAGTGGGTGTGCATTAAAATAACAATGTTCACCAAGCCAGTCGTTGAATTTCTTGACCTCAGAGGGCAACCCCAGTTCAGTAAAGTCTCCAGTATGGAGCAGGATGTCTCCGTATGGCATCTGAATCCCATCTGTCCTGGAATGTGTGTCTGACACACAGACGAAACGGGTGTGACCGGCCGGTTTGTGGGCGTCGTAGGGAATAGGCTCCACCCTGCCACCGGAAAGGGACAGAAAAGGCAGCGTTAGAGTTTGGGTCATATGTTTCAAGCAGATCTCCCTTTGAATGCATGATCGTACAATAAAACGTAACACTGTAATATTAAATGAAATATTTTATACATTCGTCAAATAACCGTTGTTAGCATTTTTTTTTATCAATACTTTTATTGTATTTTAAACGTCACAGTCCGATGCCCACAGCTGTGCAGCTACTGCTCTGGAACCATCTATGAGACCCAAAAGCCTAGTAGATCATCTGGAGTCTCAGAGGCTCTGAGAAGATGGACCAAGCCCCAACAACAACAACAACCCCCCCCTCATTACATAATAGGTGGATGTGACCCCCCCCTCCCCAATTCCATCTCCGAACTGCCTCCTGACGGTGACTGCACAAACCTTGTGGGGGGCAACATTTAGCCCAGAACTTGGAGCTTTCTAGATCACATCCCTGAGCTGACATGGTCAATAAAATATTTTTCTGCCCTTGAGCAAGGCAGTTAGCCCTAATTACACCCTGATCGGCCAATAAGGCAGCCCTTACACCTTTCCAATTTAGAGGGCTGGGATTAAAAGCAGACCTTGGGTTAAATTTACAACAAATAACCTTTTTAACTTAAATAAAAGAAAGGCTCTGTCAATGAACTATGTTTTCGGACATCTCTCATTTAAAGCCACAACATCACGGCACACATTTAATAAATGAATATATTATTATTCAGACTAATAAAACTAGTCCAGGTCCTTCATACCAGCACACATTTGCAAGCCCTTGGAAGAGTTTCCAGACTGAGGCAGCCAGGCTGTCAGCTCACATGGGATTTTGGTCTGGCCAGGTGCCCAGCTCTGATGCATGGAATAAAGCTGGCAAATTACAGATTAGCCTGCCACCTTGAGTGAGTCGCTCAAGGTGTTTCAATAGAAAACAGCACAACAAACAAGAGGTTGTTCCAAACCTCCTTCGATCTTGTACAAAACATGATATTAATGAATAGCTGTTATTAAGACTCAACACTGACTTGGTCAAAAATGCTCATCCGAAGTGATTAACACCACTACGACGGCGGCTGGACTCAACGAACAACCAAACCGATAAAATCCACCTTGCTGTTCTACCGAGACATCTGTCTCCTCAGTCAAAGACTACCAACAAAGAGAGAGGGAGAGAACAGATGCCATTTAATGACAACAATTAAAAAAACAGATGATTGCGGACTAAGTGAAAAACGTTGGTAAACGGAAGTCCAGCGTTCAATAAAGACCACATCCGTCTCACACCCTTCTGTCCTCTCTGCTGGTTCTCCACCGTTTGGTGTTGGTGTCAGCGCCAGTCAGCCACAAGCACCAGCCTACCTCTGACCACCCCAGTCCGGGCCAGGCACACACACACCAAACACTCATCACGGCCCGACCATTATGACTCAATACACAAGTTGCTTAGAATTGAGCTGTGACCCGGCGGTCAAAAGTGGCATTGTTAAATAGCTTATTAACCCACTTCACCTCTGACCTCCGTTAAGTAAATAACATAGAAGGTGACCTCCGACTCACACCCTGTAGCTTGCCGGAGGATTCCTGGGAGGCACACCGTGGAGAACTCCCAAACAGGTTTTAATCATACGCAATCTATTTCTCTGTACCAATCTACTGGTAGTGGAGAACTAATAGCTGGAAAAATGAAGACGGCACCAGCAGCTGTTGTTGATGGTGGTTGTGAGGGCAGATGTCCTATATTCAGTCTTTTGTTTGAACCTGTCAATCAATAAGCTGTGCACTGTAAATGCCCCTTAAGATGAAAGAAAAGCCAGATACAGTGCAGGCGAACAGAGGGCGGATATATACTCACATGTGGACATTGGGCGGTTGGAATCTGCTCTCGTTGATGTTGTAGTGGGTGAAGGCCTGTGTGGGGTTAGAGCTGTACTCGTCCACAGTGATGGTCATCTTGCCCTGAGAGACGGGGTTTCTGTGAGCCATGGCCCTGCTGCTAGGGACATGGGCAGCTAGTTTACCAGGATCCAGGACCATACTAGGGAGCAGGCATCATCCAGAACGGACTCGCTTACAAACTCAGAGCCACCGGCCCTCTGGACAACTGGCCACTATCTACATCCCCGCAAAACAAGAAAGGAACACATCAAGATTACAGCAGTTGTGAAGCAAACATTGTGCTGCCAATGCAGCTGTAAATTACTGCCTTAAATAAACGACTTCTGTTCAAAACATCCAGAAAAGGAATTTTTCTGAATTGCAATAATTATTCAACCACATATCCAATAAATAGGCTAAAGGCTTCCAGATTTTGTTTCAAATATATATTAACTGTAAAAATATTTTACCACATATGAATAATTTGCTAAATATACCTTTAAAACAATACTGTAGTAGTAAATCCATCATATCAAACAACTACTGTATGCATTTTCTTCGAATAAAAAGGCTCCAATCAAAAGGCTTGCTACAACGTAGGCCTACCATATATTTTTACTAAATGTAATTGTGCTTTAGTGAATTATTGCAATGTAACAAAGTTCATTCAAGTAGCCACATGATCATTAACTTTGACCGCAGTCATCACCTAAACGTCCAATACTTAAAGTAAAAACGTAAAAGTATCCGGTCGAATTCAAACAAGTTCAGCAGAGGTGCAGACAAGACACCGTTTACTAGCAGTCAACTGCTTAATTTACTATCACTCAATTGAAACATGCAGATTATTGTACAGGGTTTTCATTGTAGCGGTTATTTTATGACATAAAGAACAAAAAGTAGATCTGATTCTGTTTCGCGATGAAAGATTTAGAAGAGCTCATTTTAAAATATATGCAACGTTTCTACCAATAAGCCTACACAGACATGAGGAAGAGAGCGAAATTGGACCTCTGACACCCGACATTACAAAACCGTGTTCTTCTTTCTCGTTTGTAGTAATCTGCATTAAAGAACAATAGACAAACCTAAGACGAGCTCTGCTATCTAAAATATAAAAATTAGCAATATGTATAGCTTATACAGAAACCTCTGTACCCAAATGCCTCGTAAATGACAAGCCACCTCTAACCCACCGCTTTGTGCCTCGTTATTTTTTCCCAGCGATTTTCTTGCCAAACGGATGGTGAGTTCCCTTTCTCCGGCGGATATGTGCTCCGGGTAAGCACTCTGTGTTGTCAAAAACGCAGTCTCATAGATAAAGCAAACGATTTTGAGGTCTTAAGAGGTGGAGGTCGTGGATAGCAGGGCAGAACCTTCGACCCTGGGAGACCCTCTGCTACTGGCTCTTGAGGAAATGCGACAGACTAGACAGGCAGCGAGCGTATAGAAGCCTCGATGTGGGGAGAGGAGGGGAAGCCCGAGAGAGCGGTGCAGTGTGAGAGGACTGCCACCGGGGTCAGAGAGCACAACACAGAGAGAACCACTGAGTTAGGGAGGGGACTGCAGTTGGACTATAATTAGTATAAATGTAAATAACATTCAATTAACCTATTTGTTCACACTTTTATGTTTGGATAGCCAACTCGGGTTCGCATAGCATGAACTCGACGTTATAATTTGCAACCTATAATATTACCTATAATACTATATTGCACACAATATGAGAAAAAAATGGCAATGTGTATTTTGTTGATGAATTTTAGAACAGTACTGTGAAAAAATCTAAGGGCACTTGGATTTAAAAAAAACATTTATTGATTAACTGACCAGTATGTATTCATTTGCTGGTTAAGCATAAGACACAACATTATCTAAAATGTGGATAGTTTTTTTTTTTTTTCGTGTGTTGTTCTATAATTGATGTTGTTGAATTGATAGCTTGAGATGCACCCCCCCGGCCCTGATTGGCCAGTTTAAATTCCTCCGGAGATGATGTCATCTTGTCTGTATGTGGTCGAATTTTAAAGTGGGGGTTTTGAAGTGTTTTTTGTTTCTTCTCCAATTATCCTTTATTGACAATACAAAGCTATGTGGGTAAGAATTCACCAAATATTAACTTTATAAATGAGATCAATGTATGTAACTTTAATCAACAGAGATATTTTCCTTAAGACTTCATAAAAGGGAGCATTTCTAATCAATAAGTTATTGTAGAAGCGGAGTCGTTTCTTCCCTATAGTTTTGTAGCCAGAAAAAGGTACCAAACAGATTGATCAAGGTAAGTATGGCTCGGGTACTGGATATAGAAGTATGGGTAAAATAACATATTGTTTCTGTATAGAGAACTATAATTTAGGTTGGTGTGATACCATGTACAGTGGATATAAAAAGTCTGCACACCCCTGTTAGAATGGCTGGTTTTTGTGATGTAAAAGAACGAGACTAAGATATATCATGCCAGAACTTTTTTCACTTTAATTGTGACCTATGTTAACAATTCAATTGAAAAACAAACCAAATTCTTCGAGGGGAGAAATAAAAAACAAAAACGTACAAAACCTGGTTGCATAAGTGTGCACAACTTCTCATAACTGGGGATGTGGCTATTTTCAGAATTAACCAGTCACATTCAAACTCATGTTAAATAGAAGTCATTACACACCTGCCAGCATTTAAAGTGACTCTGATTAATCACAAATAAAGTTCAGCTGTTCTAGTAAGATTTTCCTGACATTTTCTTAGTTGCATCTTAGGGCAAAAGCCATGGTTCGCAGAGTGCTTCCAATGCATCAGAGGGATCTCATTCTTAAAAGATATTAGTCAGGAGAACGGTACAAAATAATTTCCAAAGCATTAGACACCATGGAACACAGTGAAGACAGTCATCATCAAGTGGAGAAAATATGGCACAGCAGAGACATTACCAAGAACTGGACGTCCCTCCAAAACTGATGAAAAGACCCGAAGAAAACTGGTCAGGGAGGCCTCCAAGAGGCCTACAGCAATATTAAAGGAGCTGCAGGAATTTCTGGCAAGTACTGGCTTTGTGCTACATGTGACAACAATCACCCAATTTCTTCATATGAATGGGCTATGGGGTAGGGTGGCAAGACAGAAGCCTTGTCTTACAAAGAAAAACATCCAAGCCTGGCTGAAGTTAGCAAAAACAAACATCAAGTCTCCCGAAAGCACGTGGGAAAATGTGTTATGGTCTGATGTTATGGAACTATTTGGCCATAATTCCAAAACGTATTTCTGGCACAAAAACAACACTGCACATCACTCAAAGAACACCATACCCCGGTGATACATGGTGGTGGCAGCATCATGCTTTGGGGCAGTTTTTCTTCAGCTGGAACCAGGGCCTTAGTCCGGAAGGAGGGAATTATGAACAGTTTCAAATACCAGGCAATTTTGGCACAAAACCTTCAGGTGTCCGTTAGAAAGCTGAAGATGAAGTTCAACTTTCAGCACAACAACGACCCAAATCACACATCCAAAACCAGAAAAGCATGGTTCAACAGAAGAAGATAAACTTTTTAGAATTGAACATCTTCGGGGTGATTTTAAGAGGGCTGTGCACAGGAGATTTCCTCACAATCTGACAGATTTGGAGCGCTTTTGCAAAGAAGAGTAGGCAAATACTGCCACGTCAATCCTTGCCCCATGTAAAACTTTAAAAACTCAGAGTAAAAGAAATAGCCCCTCCTGGTTGGTTAGAGATCTTCCATACTTTCAAATAAATAATTATTTTTAATGTA
This sequence comes from Esox niger, assembly GCA_016801105.1. Lineage (NCBI taxonomy): Eukaryota > Metazoa > Chordata > Actinopteri > Esociformes > Esocidae > Esox > Esox niger. Next base: position 10,556 of record JACXGJ010009626.1, on the reverse strand, counting down.
CATTGAAGGTTCTCTTTGAATAAGTTGTAGGGGCACAGCAGATAGGACAAAGACCCAATCCAAGTATTGATCCAATGTATAATTGAAATCCCTTCCAACAACCAGACTTATCTGAAATATATTGTTGTCCCGGCAATTATATTGTCAAGTGAGATTGTTGTTATTTGGTCCATAAATATTCAGTAGATTAATTAAGGTTGAGTAGATCTGTCCTAAAATAATCCACTAGTCAAAAGTCTGTCAGAAATAATCATTTTGGTTTGGAAGGGAATATGCTTCCATATCAGAATGCCAATTTCTTATAAAATGAAGTATTATAAATGTATTACCATATTTATTTTTGTAAGCCCCACCCTCCTCTCGTTGTTAGCTGTATCCCTCCTAACAGTCACAGAGAAGGAAAACGAGAGATTAAATCCCAACAATTTCAGAGAACTCAGGAACCAGGGATTCTGCACACTGGAACTACAATAATAATTTTCCATGTTACCCAGCCCCTCAGAAAGAGGATGGGAATTTGTTTTGAGTGAGTCACATCTCTCCAGTGCTGCAATTGTCTTACAGTATGCTGAGAGGAGCAGTTTAGATCAATGATTCCCTGGAAGATAAAATCACACTATTTGCCCAGGCACTCAAGAGGATCTCGTGAAGGACCAACAGCAGATTCAATAATTATTTTGACACATGCCATTATCAAAATATAGAGCACTTGGAGATCTTAAATTATCTTGCAACACAGATTTCTGCAATTTTTTTATACAATTTATGCCAACATGTAGAGAATATTCTTGTACATTTTTGTTTTTAAGACAAGGTTTGTTTGGTATTTTGCGAAAAGACACTGTAGTTGGTTAAGTAGCAAAATTATATAACATTTTGGAGAAAAAAAAGACAATTAGACTGAAATTAGGTTGAAAAGAGAATAAACAGACAAAAGAACCAACGGACATGACCACTCAGGAAGTCTCAAATCCTATGTGAATGTGAAATAAAATGATATAACGTGCTGGCGTGAATGTGACTGTATTTGTGTGTTCATGTGAATTATGCAATGTGTATAACTTAGTGTGTGCACACAGGCTGAAGGGCTTCAGCTCCATGGCAACCAGACTGGCGGGGATGTCACGCCGTCTGTCAAGTGATGGTATGCCACCATTAATGCAGTAGTTGCAAAGTTCAGTTGAAAAGAAACAATATGTACTCTAGAAAATAAAACCTGACCATAAAACAGGTTAGCAGAAACATCCGTCCCAGCCTTCAGACTACCTATTATTTATACTTTCACTGCGGTATTGTAGATAGCTAATATTCATCGGTGGGCCAAAACATGACCACCTGCCTAATATGCTCAATCGGATTGACAGCTGTGGAATTTAGAGGCCTGCGCATCACCTTGAACTTTTCCTCATGTTCCTCAAACTATTCCTGGACAATGTGTGCAGTAGGGCAGGGTGCATTATCCTGCTGAAAAAAGACACTGCCGTCAAAGAATACCATTGCCATGAAGTGGTGTACCTGGTCTGCAAAAACGTTTATGTAGGTGGCACGTGTCAAATTGACCTCCACATGAATGCCCTGCCCAAGGTTTCCCAGGAAAACATTGCCCAGAGCATAACATTCCCTCCACCAGCTTGTCGTCTTCCCACAGTGTATTCTGGTGCCATTACTTCACCAGGTGAAAGCTGCACCTGTACAAGGCCATTCACATGATGTAAAAGAAAATAGGACTCAAAGGACCAGGCAATCTTCTTTCACCGCTCCATGGTCCAGTTCTGATGCTCCAGTGCCCATTGTAGGAACTTCCGACAGTGGACATGGGTCATCATGGACACTCTGACCGGTCAGCGGCTACACAGCCCCATACACAGCAAGGTGTGATGCATTGTGTGTTGTGGCACATTCCTCCCGTAACCATCATTAAATCTCTCTGTGGCGTGTGCCACAGTTGACCTGTTGGTTCTGACCAGACAGGATAGCCTTCGTTGCCGTCGTACATCCATGTGCCTTGGGTGTCCAATGCCCTATTACCAGTTTAAGGTTTGCGCCTCCTCCTCCGACCACTGCTGCTATGATCATCAGTTACATCATCAATAAATATTAATGAGCCTGTTCTAGAAGCAGCCATGCACGCCCAGGCCATGACATTACCTCCACCATACTTCACAGATGAGCTTGTATGCTTCGGCTCATAATCAGTTCCTTTCTTTCTCCACACTTTGGCCTTTCCATCACTTTGGTAGAGATTTATCTTGGTCTCTTCAGTCCATAGGATTGTGTTCCAGATCTTTTGCGGCTCATCTCTGTACTTCTTTGCAAATTTCAATCTGGCCTTCCGATTCTTAATGCTGATGAGATACCTTCAGCCCTGCACTGTGGAGGTTGTTGGTGATGTCACTTACAGATGTTTTGGGGGTTTTCTTCACAGATCTCACAATATTTATGTCATCAACTACTGTTGTTTTCCTTGGCCGACCTGTTTGGTCAGTACACCAGTAGTTTCTTTATTTTTCAGTAAATTCCAAATTGTTGTGCTTGCTATGTCCAATGTTTGTCCAATTGCTCTGGTTGATTTTCCTTCTTTTCTCAGCTTGACAATGGCTTGCTTTTCTCTAATAGACAGCTGTCTGGTCTTCATGTTGGTTTATCCTCTTTAACAAGAAATGCTGTCTTTATTGGTTTAAACCAAGGATGTATACTTAGACTAGTCATGCAGAGCTATTTCATGTTTGAACAATCAATCTAAAAAGCAACACCCGGGCAACAAGAAACATCTGTCAGTCACATGTTCCGATAGTTGTGCTCACTTGAAAAGCTGGTGGGTTCAAACAATTGGTGGTATGTCCTGAGTTGTATAACACATCTATATGTGAATACCAGGAAATGAAAGCTGAAATTCTGAACTCTTGTCTCACACTCATCTTTTGATCTTAAACCCAAATGTGAACAACAAAAACAAAGGAATTTGTCTTACCGTTCCAATACTTTTGGAGGAGACTGTATACACTTCTCAAAAAAATTAAGGGAACACTTGATGAATGAAATATTGTTTAATTTGGTGAGAACAAAATGACATTACAACCGTTCAATGAAAACCAGAAGAACCTGCAGGCTGGATTCAAAATCGCACAGAAAATGAAAGTAAACAATTAAAATCACAGGCTGTTCCAACTTGCGTGAATTTGCACTACAACCCATAATGTGACTCAGTAGTGTGTATGGCCCTCATTTGGACATGTTCCTGATGCGATGGTGTCTGGCGGGATCTCCTTCCTGGATATGGGCTTCAGGGAGTTCCTGGATGATGTTGCAGCAGCATAACGTTCACCGCTGCATCTTCAGACTTTCACGTCTGTCACATGTGCTCAGTGTGAACCTGCTGTGTTCTGTGAAGAGTGGCAGCTGAAATCGTCAGGTATCGTCTTGATCTGCAACGCTACTAGGAGTACTTTGGACCGGGACAGCAACGAGTCAAGCCTGGTACTCCGCAGGTGTGGGTCAAGACCTCATGTCCTCTTAAGTTTAAAATGACAGAAGACAGGGAACATTTAGAAAATGAATTCCTTAGATCTACAAGGATTTATAATGGAGAAAATGAACTGACCCTACTCCCCCAGCACAAATATATAGCAGCATAAGACCTTGGGGCTGAGACAGGGGGGTCCAGTGACACTGTGGCCCAATCCGGGGGAGACCCCGGACCGGGCCCAACAGGCAGGAAATCAATCCACCCTCATTGCCAAGCATCAACCAAAGGGATACCCACCAACTGCAATCATCCTGAATGAGTGCCCGGTATTGCCAGCAGAGTACAGCCCAAATTGCACCAGTGCTCAACAGAGAGACAACACTCCGCCCCGGAATGGCATTGTATTTATCTACAGTACAGCAGTGGCAGTACAGCCCACAGTATGAGACTGTACTCTCAAACTAAAAAAATATAATTAAGTGAAAAAATCCATAATACTGCGTAGAGAAATCAATAGGCTTTCTGCTCACAGAATGCAGAATCTATGGGGTTAAGGAATCCCTTGGTCCCAGTGAATGCAGCAGCTTGGGTTGAGCCCACCTTCTGGAGCCATATTGACTGATTCAGCAGCTGAGGTAATCAGTAGGAGAAACCACACACTAACCCACAGACACACACTCAAAACCAACCTATTCCCTAATTCTCTTCCACCCTCATGCTCTTCTCCATTGGTCGCCTCCACCTTGCCAGTGAAATCATAGATGGCAGCTCATGTATTGGTGTTTCTACTGTATGTTGCCCAACATTGCCTGTGGATAGTGGTTTGCAATAGGCAAATGGTCTGAAAATGTATTTTTATTGTTTCTCTGACATCTGCTTCTATTTTGGCAATTATGCTGGACCTTAGATGTGATGCAGCCATGTTATTCATCTGCTTTTTGTGACCTCACCTTTTGACCCTGGTATCTTCTAGGAATACGTCTAGGTCCGTTTTGATTTGTTCAATTATTAAAGTGGACAGTCAGGTATGCTGGCGCCATACACAACCAAACCTTCAGAAGAGAATGCCGCGAAATACAAGGAAAGGTATTGTCATCAGAAGACGATGTCTAGAGACATTGCCTCAGACATACAAAGAGTTTTAGTAAGTCATTTCCAAACCAGACATCTTTACTTGCCAAAACCTCACAAATTCTTAGGTTTATTGCATTATTAAAGATACTATATTACATAAACAAAAAATGAATGATAAGTAAATATATAAACCTAAAGTGTTAAGAATGTCTCAGCTGCAAAGCAAAGCTAAGTCATCAGGGGATTGAACGTGCCCTCATATGCTGACCCACTTGGCTTTCTTACTGGACGTGATAAGCAGAATGGCTTGTTGCGGATGCTGAAAAGAAAGGCTTGCTACTGTTTATAATTCTCCAGAATCAAATGGATAATTATTGGAATGAAACGGTTGTTGACACAATTGGATACAACAAATTGGAAAATGTAGAAAATCGGGTGTAAAAAGAGGGTAAAATAAGTAAAATACAAAAAGATGGCACATACTGAACATAATATACTGATGTTTGGTCCCCCTCACTCCTGCTGTTTCTGCATTTCTGTTGCACATGCTACCTTACTCCTTCTATTGTCATCTGTACCCGCACTACTATCTACCCCACTTGTAACACACTGTACTAAATCTACCCTCCTCTATTAGCCTCAATACTTATCACTGGTAAATTGTCGGCACTCTTCTCCTTGCGCTTCTGGTTAAATGCTAACTGCATTTCGTTGTACTGTACTTGTACAGGTTCAATGACAATAAACATGAATCTGATCTAATCATGTTGGACAGAATGTTGTTACCAATTTATCATGGCGAAATAATCATTTAATATACTCCATTTGGTAGAGTCTTTGTTCCACAAGCTTTCTTAAGGGGGTGCCGATTTATATTTTTTTGTGATCCAATTTCCCATTTCTATCAGTTTCAATAATGTGAAATAAAGTTCCAGAGAATGGATTATGATTCAAAATCCTCATCAAGGAAATACATTTAGCCATTGTCCATGAAATATTACACTTTGGTCTCGTTGTAGAGTCCCTCAAAATTCTTAGATTAATTTACCAGCGATTATAAGAAACGACCTTCTTTCGAAGCACCTCCATGGCGTATGTGATTGTGTGTGATTGTGGAATAGCACAGGCCTTGGTATCTCTAATCCCCAGTGTGTCCTCCTGACACAGTCCTTGTTTGGGTGTTTTTTTCTCCAGAAAGCTATATCTGTTGTTTCATTCCACTGATGATCGGTGGGATACGGGACTCAGAGACTAAACCCGGCCGGCTAAATGAAGTATTGATCCAGCCACGGTGGCTCTCTGGCCTCGCCATCACCTTGTCTCGCTGTACATTGCAACCTGTACACTCTTTCTTTCTGATTGTAGGGGGATTTAGTAAGGGGGGCTTGAGTGAGCGATTACTTGGGTGTGTTAAAAAAGAGCACAGGTAATATATTTCTGTGGATGTATCATTTAGGAGTTCACCCCCTCTGGTCGCTTGTCATTCGTTTGCCCCCTGTCCCTCTCGATCCTGATTCAATTATTTTCCCTTCCATTAATCATCAGTGTTGTCAGGTGAGGTTTATCAACGGTATAAGGATAGAGGAGCAACACATGGTCTCAATTTAAGCGTGGAAGGAAAGGTGAAATATCGTCTGCCGTGAGAGATCTGGTAATGACTCGTCTTTGTGATGTATATGGCTGTCAGTTTAGACGGAGGAGCGAGTGACAATCGCAGTGGAAACGGCTGTCGGTTATGCCGTGTGATCCTACATGCACCGACTGTGGTGAAGGTCAAATCGGATGGTCACTTGTTAAACTAAGTTTGCGGATGCAGTGTTCATTAGTGTGAGCAATGGCACATTATGTTCAGATAGCAAACTCACTGCCTTTCCAGGGACAGCTTGCAATTATGAACATTTATTAATACTGGTTTCAAAGAACTGACTCTGCGGAGACATCATTCATTCAGTGTGCTACACATCAATGTACTTACACAGTCCTTGTGGTTAATGTGTCATTCTTGTAAATGGTCAGTGAATTTGCGACATATTACCATGTAGGAACAGTGGGGAGAACAAGTATTTGATACACTGCTGATTTTGCAGGTTTTCCTACTTACAAAGCATGTAGAGGTCTGTAATTTTTATCATAGGTACACATCAACTGTGAGAGACGGAATTCTCCTCCATACAGACCTTCTCCAGATCCTTCAGATTTCGGGGCTGTCGCTGGGCAATACAGACTTTCAGCTCCCTCCAAAGATTTTCTATTGGGGTCAGGTCTGGAGACTGGCTAGGCCACTCCAGGACCTTGAGATGCTTCTTACGGAGCCACTCCTTAGTTGCCCTGGCTGTATGTTTTGGGTCGTTGTCATGCTGGAAGACCCAGCCACGACCCATCTTCAATGCTCTTACTGAGGGAAGGAGGTTGTTGGCCAAGATTCTTGCAATACATTGCCCCATCCATACTCCCCTCAATACAGTGCAGTCGTCCTGTCCCCTTTGCAGAAAAGCATCCCCAAAGAATGATGTTTCCATCTCCATGCTTCACGGTGGGGATGGTGTTCTTGGGGTTGTACTCATCCTTCTTCTTCCTCCAAACACGGCGAGTGGAGTTTAGACCAAAAGGCTCTAGTTTTGTCTCATCAGACCTCCTCAGGATCATCCAGGTGGTCATTGGCAAACTTCAGATGGGCCTGGACATGCGCTGGCATGAGCAGGGGGACCTTGCGTGCGCTGCAGGATTTTAATCCATGATAGCGTAGTGTGTGACTAATGGTTTTCTTTGAGACTGTGGTCCCAGCTCTCTTCAGGTCATTGACCAGGTCCTGCCGTGTAGTCCTGGGCTGATCCCTCACCTTCCTCATGATCATTGGAGCCCCAGACCGAGGGAGATTGACCGTCACCTTGAACTTCTTCAATTTTCTAATAATTGCGCCAACAGTTGTTGCCTTCTCAACAAGCTGCTTGCCTATTGTCCTGTAGCCCATCCCAGCATTGTGCAGGTCTACAATTGTGTATCTGATGTCCTTACACAGCTCTCTGGTCTTGGCCATTGTGGAGAGGTTGGAGTCTGTTTGTTTGAGTTTGTGGACAGGTGTCTTTTATACAGGTAACGACTTCAAACAGTTGCAGTTAATACAGGTAATGAGTGGAGAACAGGAGGGCTTCTTAAAGAAAAATGAACAGGTCTGTGAGAGCCGGAATTCTTACTGGTTGGTAGGTGATCAAATACTTATGTCATGCAGTAAAATGGTAATTAATTATAAAAAATCATACAATGTGATTTTCTGGATTTTTCTGGATGTCTCTCACAGTTGAAGTGTACCTATGATAAAAATGACATACCTCTACATGCTTTGTAAGTAGGAAAACCTGCAAAATTAGCAGTGTATCAAGTACTTGTTCTCCCCACTGTACATTGTAACACTTCGGTAACTACTATCTTGTTACTACAGCTATGCATGTGTTAGTGGCTTGTGCTAGTATTTAATTAACTTAAAAGAAAGTGGTAGAATTACATATTTCTTCACAAATAGTTAAATCCTTGGGAAATGTATACAACTAAATAACCAGCTAATGGAATATTAGAAGAAAAAAATATTTGACTTGTATTTACTTGCACACAACATTGCTTGCTGTAGAAATGACAGTAAGCGCATCTGATGCTATAGTCTAGGGGGTCCAGGGACCTGTAGAAGACATCCAAATATCCTCTGTACTGTATGAAATAAATGTCTCTCAGGCTCATAGTTAAATCCTCATTATGTGTCATCTCTCTGTGTCACAACTCACACCCGGGCGCTTAACAAACGCTGAAGCCTGTAAATATACACCTCTGCCACACACTGCATGAAGTAAATCCAGATCTCATCCATAAATTCTAATGTCACGCTTTCTAATATTTATTTCCAAGATGCATCCTGATTAGCTGAGGCGCACCACAGTGATATGCATCTTTCGTACCACAGATGGAGGCCTCAGACTGTAAATTATCACGTGGGGTTGACAACTGTTAAAGCTATTACAATATAGCATTGGTGGAGCGTAGAATGGGTCCGGGCTTCTCCTGTGCTCTGTGACGACTGAACCGGTTGCTGAAGGAATTATGGTATTCAATTTTAGATCAGTAACACATACTCCTCTCAGGCATCGTAAAAACTAGGAAAATGGGATGAGTTTCATGGTCCTTCTGCTTCATTGCTGTCATTCAAAGTGGGTCCATGAATATGGATGAGGAGGCGGTAAGAAGAAATGTGCTAAGACAGCCAAACAGAGTCTAAAAATGCTCAGTGGTGGATGGAAGTGCGGTTTATTACACAGGACTGGTGGCTGAAAAGAAACAACCTCCAGAAGGTGAAAGAAGTAGCCGCAGTAGCTAGTGTAGCCGTGTTCACTGTTCCTTGTATATACACTACATAGCACATTTAGTTTTTGTCCAACAGTTTATAAAACACAAACCAATTGACTTTTGTCTTATCGTTCCTTAAAATATATTGTTCTCTGCTGAATATTGCCAATGATATCCCATGTGGAGGAACGGAGGCCACATGCCTTGACCAGCACTAATGATGCAGTAGCAGATGTGAAAGGGTCTGGTCCTGGTTCAGTCATGGTTCCCTCTGGAGTTGAACGTCACGTAACCTGCAGAGAGAAAGAACGCCTCCAGACAAAGACAACCTGCTGGTGGATCAGCCTACATTCATACTGGAGCCTATCGTACACAATTATACTAAGAAACAGTTATGCCAGTGGTAACTGTGATCACTCACAAGTACTCCACTGTCAGTGAACTTGGGTATCCCCTGCACACACCACCCAAAAATAGCACTGAACTTCATTTTCTCTGGCACTAACTTTGCCAACTAATTCCTTCGATGAAGGAAAATGTACATATTGTGATTGTCAAATGTTGTTTTTCCAAGGCACCTTAAGAGGAATGCACTTATTGTAAGTCGCTCTGGATAAGAGCATATGCTACATGACTAAAATGTAAATGTAAATATCATGGTTACCATTGCACAAAGCGCTGACCAGCAATGTAAAGCACCCATAGATCCAAACTTAGATTTTTGGCCCTCTCCTATTCCTAAAGCCTGAAGCACAGAATCTCCATAATGCTATCCAACCTGGTGTGTTCTCTCTACAAGAACAGGATATTGGTTAAGCGAAAGGAGTAGAGCCTCAAATCCATCTTATTGGAAATACATTAAAATACATTTCAAGATAGATCCTGGTGAGGCAGTATACAACTAGAACCAATCCACATGCTTGAAGTTGTTCAAAAACCTTTCCAGGATTTCAATGGATACTATAGGAGATTCATAGCTAGCTTCCCCTCTATATCATGAGACCGCTTACAGAACACACTAAGGACCGTCCTTTGACTCAAACATGGAAAGAAAGCAATGAATTTCAAACAAATGTATTACAAAGAGATAGAAGTCCTGCACTCACCCATTCACGTCTGTTGGATTTTGTAAACCCCACCAAGCCATACACACTGCATGGAGAATTTAGCATGAATGGGTTAGGGGCAGTGCTGAACCAAGAGTGCTCTAAGAGCCTGAAACCTGTAGCGTTTGCCTGTTGAAACAGAATTGTCTTTCCACCCGTGTGTGTTTCTTTTTCTTCAAGTAGGCTGTGATGGACACATTTCATGATTACTTGTCTGACATGATTTACTCAACAGAGATTTACGTTTTCAGTAGAGTTTTCACAAATACGTGCTTAGCACTGACACTGTGTGTGAAAGCAACGAGAAATGATCAACTGTTTTGCAAACAAAGCAGTTTTTTTATTCCATCACAAAAGACAGGCGTATTTTGTAATTTTCTTGAGAATGTCTTCATAAGTTTCAGAAATATAATTCACAGAGCTCCTACTAACAGTGCAGAGGATCCGGCGCAGCACGGTACACGGTGGCGCAAGGTGGCGCAGCACGGGGCGCGGTGGCGCAGCACGGCGCATGGTGGCGCAGCACGGGGCGCGGTGGCGCAGCACGGCGCACGGTGGCGCAGCACGGGGCACGGTGG
>JACXGJ010009625.1:12144-23951 GCA_016801105.1 Esox niger | reverse complement strand
TTATGTTGAGTGTTTTACCACAGTGGTGTGGTTTATTTTGGTTGTTAGCCGTAGGCTATACGTGTCACCCGGTCAGTGTCTGGTTTATGTTTGTATGTTTGTTACTTTGTTCATCCTTCAATTAAAACAATGGATAACTACCTCCATACCATCTCTGCGCCTGTGTCCTTCCACCAATTCTACCAGATACTTGACATCAACCTTCTCTCTAATTGTGTTTGAAACACAATCTTTATAAATCCTCTCAAATAGAATGTCCTCGTAGGTACAGATGACAAAGTCACACCAGTTACAACCGGTTAGAAAGATTTGATCTTGCACCTGCCAGTAGAAGGCATGTGATCTGTTCAACTTCAGCTCTCAGTTCTGTATTTTCAGGTAAGGCCAGTCCATATACCTTTGTACCCTTGGCCACTTAGCCTCCAAGACACCAAAGTGGGACCTCACACTTGGGTCAAATATGAAGCCATCGGCAGGCGATTCTAGCCATTGGAAATCTGGATGGACTACAAAGCCACATGGGAAGAAGCAAACATTTTTCAATGTTCAGCCCCCCCTCTTCATCTCCATCGTTAGCATAATTATATTGCAAGCTAACACAAATACAAACACTTTCAGCTAGAAGTCCTTGTAAGATAGTTAACATGAAATAGCTAACGTTAATGTTACAATCGCTAAGTAATTGAATGTGTGATAGCAAATCTGTCATTGCGGTGGCACTTACCTTGATAGTTGTGTATGTTGTTTCCTATATACATCTTGAGCCCATTTTCCTTCTTGATATCTAGATGAAGTCTTGGATGAGGATTTGACTATTCAATGTACATCATTAATGTTAAGTTTAGGCAAGTCCTGGAGACAACTTGTTTAAAAAAATACAGCGACAAAGCCAGACATAGCACTTGCAATATTATCTCTACTGGTTCGTAATCTGTGGGACCGGAAACTGGCACACCGGTAAGAAGTGGGCGTGGAACGTTCGGTCATGGAATGTGCATTAGGCCTATTTAAAATGATCCCAACCAATAATAACGCTCTGTGTTCTGCGCTGATGCTGTTGTGGTGTGAGCCAATGCTGTTGTGTTGTCACTTAATGTTGTTGTGTTGTGACTAGTTGATTGTTTTCTGAAATGCAGTGTTTTTATAAATGTTTCATTTTTGTTATTGTTGTTGTGCTTTTAACTTTTGTTTGCCACGCTAATGTTGTTTCATTTTTATCAATGTTGTTTTGTTATGTGTAAATGATGTATTGTTTTCAACTTTTGATCGCATCGCTAAAGTTGTTGTGTGTTTTGCACCCATGGGCCACCGTACAAATCCACCCAGCAGGCCATGCATCCGTCACGGAATGAAAACACCATTTACCGGAAAACCTAATAACTCCCAGAACCACAATTGTTTACATGTCCAGACACCATAAACATCAGACATAATTTTTGCCAGTCCATTGCAAGTACGAGGGGCCGTAAAAACCCATAACTGACGAAAATGCTGGATCCAGGGCAAACTCCTGCCACCCTGGTATCTCGATTAACATGCTTAGCATGCGCTAATAAGCTTGTCAGCCCTTTCGCAAGATTTTCCAAGGCCCTAACAGCTAAATATGCCCTATCATGTATACCGAGAACAATCTTTAACCGCAATGTGCCCTTACCTACTCTCGTAGCTAGCCTACAATCATTGGAGGATTTAGGTTCCACAGACCCAGTCTCTGGCCATGCACAGTTGACCCGCTAAGACATGAATTTGAGATATCAGTTACTAACCAAGGGACGAACCCTCAAATTGTGATGGTAATTCCATCGATAGGAACTCTTAATGGAAGTGATAGTTCAATGTCTTGTACTAGGCTAGAATCAATACATGAAATGCTCTCCAGAGCTGAAGAGCATCGGAAAGTAATTCTTCATTACCTCACTCAATGAAATTCAGCAGTGTATGATTCAATTAACAACTGTTACGGACACCTTTCGAGGTAGGCGCACGCAACACCACACAGCTTGTATACTCCCGGTGGTAGCAGCAACACGTGGGGTAGAGTGTGCAAGGAAGGGAGTCAAACAACCAGGCTGATGGGCTAGCCCAATGTTTTGGGTATTTAATTAACAAACAAACCATACAATGTAACAAACAATAGGGAAAGAGGGCAGGGTAACACAAGCAGGAGTAGGGCAATGCCAGCGGTCTGTCAAATCAAAGAAAACAAATACAAAGGACCCTGTACTTCCCTAAACCTGCCTAACCAAAACTTCCCTAGCAGAACTCTGACCTCACTGCTACAATAACACTGGGCGACAGCCACTGGCTTCTAACCTAGTGTATATAACAGTGGGTTATCTATGGGCGTATGTAAACCCCAGGGTATCTTCCTAGCCCTTACTCCACAGAGGACTAAGATGAGGGGAAAACACTACAACACTATTACAAGCCACTCTTTCACACACTTAACTAACCTAATCTAACCCTAAATCTATATGTTTAGTTCCGTCTCACTCTCACACACAACAAACGCAACAATTTGCTATGCTAAGCTTCATTGCACCTAAAAACTGATGAAATTTATAGGCCGGTGAGCCGCTCTGGATTGGCTGGTGGAGGCGACGGCCACGCCCATCTCATTACAGCAACACACCGCACCTGGGAAGGAAACAAAGAAACACAAAAGGACAGAAAACAACACAGAGGACGTAACACGCCCACCCCAAAGGAGCAAACCTCCTAGTTTGTGCTAAAGAAATCCAAAACGTACTCTAGGCACTCTCTATGCACGTGAAAGGGCTTCGGTGACTACATTTGCTGAACCCTTCACATGATGGATCTGTAAATTATAACCCTGTGCAATCAGGTCCCACCGCATGAGGCGGCGGTTCTGATTGTACATCTGCCATAAAAACACTAGTGAGTTATGGTCCATGTAAACCAAAACGGGCGAGGCACTGGAGCCCACATAAACCTAAAAAAAACTGTGAAGCTAGCAGTAAAGTTAGCGTTTCCTGTTCAATAGTAGAGTACCTTGACTGCGGGGCATTGAATTTCCGGGAGAAGAAGCTGACGGGCCGATCCACTCCCTCCCCATCTACCTGTAAAAGGACTGCACCCACCATTACGGTACTGGCATCTACCGCCAGCTTAAACGGCTTGTCAAAGTTGGGGGCGGCTTGAGATCGGGAGTTGTGATCACATAATTGGTGTCGCTGAGCTTCTTCTCCATGCAATACGGCCCAGAAAAACGAGCCAGGGATTGGCAACAAAACTAAAACCTGATCCTCTGGTGCAAACGAACGGCTGACAGCCTTCTTATCAAAATAGGACTTCATGTGTTTTTGGGCTGAGCTGAGAGACTCCTGAGCTAGCACACAGGTGGCATGCAGCCGCTCCCGCATCTGACTAACATAATCTAAAACATTTGTAGGTGCACTACTCGGTGTAGGTGATAGGATGTGCTCCTGTAACATTTTTAGTGGACCGCATGGAGTGTGTCCAAAAACTAAATCAGCAGGGCTAAACCCCAACGATTCTTGAACTGTTTCCTTAATAGCAAATAAAACGTAAGGAATGCCCTCATCCCAGTCAGTTTTTCTGTCCATACAATACTTACGCAGCATCGATTTGAGAGTCTGATGCCAGCGTTCAAGAGCACCTTGACTTTCAGGATGATACGGGCTGGAGACCTGATGTGAAATGGACAGAGTCTTTAAGACATTAACAAACAGTTTGGATGTGAAGTTGGTTCCTTGATCGGATTGAATTACTTTCAGGAGCCCAAACGTAGAGAATTTAACCAGTGCCTTTATTACGGCTTTAGCTGTAATTGTACGGAGAGGAATAGCCTCTTGGTAGCGGGAAACACAGCACATAATTGTTAATAAAAATTGGTTGCCAGACTTTGTTTTTGGCAATGGACCCACACAATCTATCAGCACACGGTCAAACGGTTCGCCTACCACAGGAATAGGCCAGAGCGGTGCTTGGGGAAGTGTTTGATTAGCTTTGCCAGTAAGTTGACATACATGACATGTTTTACAGTATTTGACAACATCCGATTTCAAACCTGGCCAGAAGAAATGTCGGAGGACTCAAGCATAGGTATTGCTGATCCCTAGATGTCCAGACCACGCCTGGTCATGCGCAAGTGACAGCACCTGCTGTCGGAATGGGGTAGGTACAACCACCTGTGGCACTGCACTCCAGTTGCCTACCGTGTCATGCACTGCCCACTTTATTCAAATTACATAAAACATTTTTAATTATTGTATTTTTGGTTTCTCAGAATTCTTCCCCCAAGTCTTGGCAATCAAGGGGGGAAACATTATAACTAATTACATTTTTGTCCAGAGAACACATTTTTGTGCCATGCCACAAAGCAGTTCTTGTCTGCAATGAGACATCACACTCCCTACACTTCCAGGGGGTAGACTGACTGACTGACCTGCCTGGTCTGCTTACAGTGAACACAGGTCATGCATCCATACAACGTCCTCCTGCTAGCGTCGTGTTGTTCTGAGATTGACTCCGATAAGTGGCCACTCTGTGCCTTGGCAGGAGGGACTCCAACTATGACACCACATGTCAGCCCCTCCATGAAGGACCTGTGGGTCATGGGTTCCACCTGCTTCTCTCTGAAAAGCTCCTTGTTAAGGAGAAAGCTGTTCGTGGCTGCAATGTCCAGGAAGACATTGCAGCCAGGAAGAATGTTTGGTAAGAATGTCCAGGAAGAATGTGGGGTACCAGCGCATGACCTTGTGGTGTACAGAGTAATATTATATCAGTTGGTCTGACAGATCAACACCTCCCATGTGCTTATTGTATTCCATGACAAGTGTTGGACATGGAATGCATTTGGTGGTCCAACTGCGATACTATGTTTTGACTCTCCTCTGCAGTGTTTCCAGAGAATGCCTGGTGGATTGTGGAACATACAGAGACCTCACGGATCAACCTGATGGAGCCTCTGGGATAATTTTTCTTCAGAGCCTTAGAGTGTGTAGGGGGTCATTTTCTTCTATTGTCTCTGTATGCGCCACATGCTCCAATATTCAGGCTAAACCGATCCTTGAAGAGTCTTGGACTGGTATAGAATTGATCCACATACAGATGAAAACCACTGCCCAAGTATGCTGGTTTTATCAGGGTCATCACAGAGTCATACGCAAGTCAAACTCCTGAAGCAATCTGTGATTTTCCAGTATACACCCCAGGTCTGAGGTGTAGCCATTGCTGCTGTCAGCCAAAACAAAGAGTTTGAAACCCCACTTGGGCCTTTGTCGCCACCATCCTCTCGTCAATTAATTATGTTCTGCCTGGGTTGGTAAAAATGCTTTGCAAGCTTCATTTATGGTGTCCTTAAGGGGCTTCAATCTAAAAAGTTGGTCATGATCTGGTGTCCCCTTTTTTCAGTCATTCTCAACATCTTCCTCAGTATCAGTCATGTGGATGTTCTTTTTCCAGTAATCCTGGATGTTATGCAGTTTCACCAAAGCAAAGAAGAAAATCAGACCCACATACCCGAAAGTCCTTGATAGTGATGTCAGTCCATTAATATTTTTTGCCTTTTTGCAATATTTTTTGCAACTTGTTTGTTTGTGTTTTCGCAAATTGTTTGAGCTGCATCATTGCTGAAAAAAGGTTTGAATAGGTCCAGTGGTTTGTATGTGCTGTTTGTGTTTAGTTGGTGTCCAGGGGGTCTTGCTGGATGAATATTCTGGAACGGGACATGTCTGAAAATCTCTGTTTTCCAGGACATGGCTGAGGCTGCTGGTTGTGGCAGTGTCCGGAGAGGAGATCTCGATCTTGTTTGGCCTCTTGATATTTTCTGTACACGACTGGACCTGGATCTTGGCTGTGCCCTGGTGTGTGGTTGAGAGGCTCTTTCTTGTTGGGGTGGCTGCTCCCTTCTGACTTATTGAGGAGAAGCAGGAGGGTTGGGTTGTTGTCCTGTAGCAGAGGTGTTTGGCTCTTCATCACTGATAAACACCAAACACCAAATGAACAAATGACCATAAAATGTACAACTATGTAAAAACCTACCCATGTACATATTTTTATTTCACATGTACAGAAAATAAATATAGGCCACTCACTCTTCAGCTTAGGTCCCTGTTGGTAAGCTAGCTCCTCATCTGGGAGAAAGCTTTCTGCACCAGACACTCCAGCTTCAACGCTGTTAAGAATAAGCTGAAGGGCTTCTTCTGTGGTAAAGATTTCCTGTGATGCCATTTAAAAAAAGGCCGAACAGCTCCTGTGCACCTCTGTCTGTCTCTCTCTATCTAGTATGTAACTATATGTATCTACACAGTACAGTAAATCTATCTAGCTAGCTTGCAACGTAATTATTTTTTACTATGGAAAGATGGGTAAATATGTGGTGGAAATGTTCTTATTCCATAGTACAATGAATTCACATTGCTTATTCTAAGTACAACCCAGTTATTTAGTAAGGCCATTATGTGTTTCGGCCTACAAAAGTTACATTTGTCAAAGGCTGTAAACATCTTGTTATCTTTCTAAGCCAAAGTCTGCAGAGAAGCTGGTGAGACATGTAGACTAACCATGCATAGGAGGGGGACACAGTGGGCTGTACTCAATGAATATAGGCCTGAGCTCAGCCTTTAATGGAGAGCTTTTGACCTGACTCTGTTGAGAGTTTTGTTAACTGCTCCAGATTTGCAAAGCTTGAATAAAGCTTTACTTGTGAAAAGAATCTTTAGTCTCTGCCTTTCCCATTTAGTGATTCCCATGACAATATTTCACAGAAGAAGTTCAGTATTGGATGTCTCTTCATGAATTCATTTGACAGTCTCCAAAAATATGCTGCAGTTCACGTCAGGATTACAAAGCTTCTAAATGGGATACGATCGGAGCACACGTTGAAATGACACGACAAACCTGTTTTGGATGAAAAAAAGCCTGTAGCATGCAGCGTTTCAGAGATATTTAGGATCACGTATACTGTGTACTTTGATGTCGGATGTGACATTGTCGACTTGAGACATTTAAAGTGTTTACTGAGGGAATGAATAATGCATTTCATTAACATGTCATGTTAGGTCTGATTCTGGTGGACACAAATTAAACTGATAGTAGCTTGAGACTTGATATGTATGGAAAAGATATATATCTATGGTCACCACAACTGCAATTCCATACAGTGTTGTTTCAGAGCAAGATGTGTCCATCATTCCATCTTATTTTCATTTACTTTTAGGAATCATAGAGCCTCATAGGCCAGATCTTTTTTTTTTTTTTTTTTTTTACACAAGTGTTTGGACCTTTTCAGTTTGTCAGGATTTGGATTGCACTTTTATTTGGGTGGTTTTATCAACATTTAATGATTATTTGTTACATGTGTGATGGGAGGGACTAATAGATATTGGGAATGAAAAGTACAGTGGGGAGAACAAGTATTTGATACACTGCTGATTTTGCATGTCTTCCTACTTACAAAGCATGTAGAGGTCTATAATTTTTACCATAGGTACACTTCAACTGTTAGAGACTGAACGAAAATCACATTGTTAGATTTCTAAATAATTAATTTGAATAATAAAAAATAAAATTAATTAAAAATGTAAAAATCTATATTTTATTATTCTATTTTTTATTATTATGATGTTGCTTTGATGTCTTTGTATGAGTATTTGTTTTATGCTAGTGCATTTTCCGCACATCCCATTTATGTAGGACTAAATATGCCATAATATGAAATAAATATATATAGAAATGATTAAATACTACAATATATAATATATAAATAAATACACATTGCATTTGCATTGTGTATACTTATGCATCATCCAAATGATATAGAGATTGCATTTGGATGGTGTGAAGTTGTGCATCATCCAAATGCAGTGGGGCTGGACCTCACCCATTTGATAGAGCTGTCCATATTGGACTGTGTGTTTTATTCATGGAACACTGTGATTGGACAATTGAGAAAAAAAAAACATCAGATTAGGGTTAGCAATAATGTAGCACACAAGTGAGTTTCAGTGTTTCCTTTTCCATTATGGATACATAATTGGGTTGCTTTGAGAACTATTTAACCAGAGAATTAATGTCGTTAGCATGTGGCCCGTTTTAACAGTAAGGCTACTTTCATTGTCGCAAGGGCATGATCAGGTGGAGGACTGGAAAAGTGGGTATGTCTTGTTTGTACCAGGCTGTCAGCACCGATCTATAACTCAATAGTAGGCATAAGCCTTTACAAGATACGAAAAATACAGATTTCACTGTAGCAATGTTTTTTAGTTGCTGATAATATACATAGACGCAAGGTGTTAAACAGGGAGCCGGGCCAGGTTGCAACAGACACAACTCAAGTCACGTTTTCCACTCACCCGTTATAAATTGGATTTAACAATCATAACAAAACTTTACCCCCAACACCGATTAAAAAACTCAATAGGCCTGAATGTATCAGGCAGACTACGCATAGACATAAGCAATCTGACATGCCTTCTCCAGAGTGGCCCTGATGAGATACTGAAATCGCCTTTCCCTTTCAATTCTTCATGAATTGGGCTACTGGTTTGTTGTGTTTTATTCACCATTTATGCAGAGAAAACAAGCATGCAAGATTGCCAAAATAAGTGCATTATGCAACTGAAAGATCATTAACATCTATCGCCACATTGCTACTGATGGTCTGTGGTCAATGTTATCACAATATCCTTCTCTAATTGGGAAGCCTCCTAAAAACTATATATTTCAATAGGATTAAAACAACACATTTTTTCTTTCAAATCCCAAAACCAGCCCAATATACAACATTGTAATTATAATGTTCAAAAGTCTGCATCCCCTTAGTTCTTAATACTGTTTATTGCAACTTTTAGCATTAATGACAGCATGCGGTCTTTTGTAAAAGTTGTCCATGAGGCCCTGAATTTTTGCAGGTGGTATAGCTGCCTATTTGTCTTGGCAAAATGCCTCCAGGTCATGGACAGTCGTTGGTCGTCTTGCATTACTCCCATGTTTGAGATCTCCCCAGAGAGACTTGATAATATTAAGGTCAGTAGACAGCAAAGGCCACTGCAGAACCATCACCTTTTTCTGATTTAAAACCACTAGAGGGTCAACTTGGCCTGTTTAGGGTCATTGTCATGCTGGAAAGTCCAAGATCATCCCATGCACAGCTTTCGTGCGGAATATGTCAGCCAGTATCTTCTGATAACATGCTGCATTCAGCATGAATTTTCACAAAATTCCCAGTGCCTTTAGAGCTCACGCACCCCCAAAACATCACTGAACTACCACCATGCTTCACAGTGTGGATGGTATTCTATTCACTACAGGCCTTGTTGACCCCTCTCCAAACATAGCGCTTATGGTTGTGACCATAAAGCTCTTATTTGATCTCGTCACTCCAAATGAGTGTGCCAGAAGCTGTGAGGCATGTCAAGGTGTTGTCAGGCATTTTGTAACCAGGCTTTTTTGCGGCATTGGTGCAGTAAAGGCTTTTTTTGGCAACTTGACCATGCAACTCACTTCTGTTCAAGTATTGTCATGGAGGTTCAGTGCAATGATGTCTGTAGGCAATGTTATGTCTGTAGGCAAACTGCAGTGGGTCTAGTGTTACATAACACATGGAGTCTGTGATGTAAGTTTCAACTAGCTGCTCAAAGTACTTCATGATGATTGATGTGAGTGCTACAGGGAGGTAGTCAATTATGGGCATTTTGCTTTTTTGGGACAGGAACCGTGGTAGACTTCTTGAAGCAGGTGAGGAACACTGACTGATGTAGTGATAGGTTGAAGATACCAGTAAAGACATCAGCCAGTTGGTCTGCACAGACGTTAAGAACACGGTCTGAGATGTTATTTGGTCCAGGAGCCTTGCGGGTGTTAATCCTATTTAGGGCTTTGCATATGTCTGACCTGGTCATTTGTAATAGGCAGCTGTCCTGGTCAATGTGAGTGTCCATGCCAGGGATGATCTCAAAGCAAAAATAGAAAGAGTTCAGTTCCTCTGGGAGAGAAGCCGGCACTTCCCCCACACTGCCTGAATAGCCTTTATAGTCAGTGATGGTTCTCAGACAACTCCACATGTTCCTGGTATTGGAGCCCTGGTAGAGAGATTCTACTTTGACTCTGTATTGGCTGTTTACAGTTTTTATTGCCTGCTGTCATACTGGGATATCTTATAATTGTCTTGCTGCCGGATTTGAATGCTGCAGTCCGTGCCTTAAGCATGGCACGAATACCACTGTTGCCCCATGTTTTTTTTATTAGGAAATGATTTTGTAGTTGTACAACGTCTTTGATAATTTGCTAATAAAACCGGTCATGGGCTCTGTGTACTCATTGATATTGCTTCTAGACGCTTCACGGAACATTTCCCAGTCTGTTGTGAAGAAACAGTCACATATGTCGGCGTCCGATTAGACTGTCCATCGTTGAATGGACCTCGTCACTGGGTTCTTTTGTTTTAGCCCCTGCCTGTAAGCACGGAGCAAAAGTATCGAAACATGTTCTGACTTGCCGAAAACAGGACGGGGGAGGGCCTTATATCCATGATGAAATGAAGAGTAGACATTGCCAAAAGTGTTTATCCCGCATGTCGGGAAGTTGGTGTGTTTTTCAAACTTCGTGTTGGCTTCGGGCTCTTTTGCAGAATAATAAAGGACCCAAGTCAGCGGGAGAAGCGTTCTTTGTTGTTTATTCACAAAATATAGTACATGTCTGTCTTAGCTGTTCAGCCTTCTTTTCATCTCTTGGTCTTCCCAAATGACTTTGTGCTTCTCCAAATGTCTTTGTCTTGAACCGCACATTTATAGTAAACAAACTTATAACCCATCCCCTCCACTATCTTACTGTTATCCAATCATATAGGGGCAATGTATATTCCAAACCCCCTACATTCCTGGTTCCAAACTCAGAATGTATGGGGGATGTGTGGAGTAATGTGAACCATATGTTCAACCACTTT
Source organism: Esox niger (assembly GCA_016801105.1). Lineage (NCBI taxonomy): Eukaryota > Metazoa > Chordata > Actinopteri > Esociformes > Esocidae > Esox > Esox niger. Next base: position 13,021 of record JACXGJ010009625.1, on the reverse strand, counting down.
CCTTTGTGCGGATTCAAGGAACGGAAAGTAAGTTACATACATTTGCAAAGCAACATTACTCAATGTTGTGTCCTCTAGAATTAAATTACACCTATATTATCAAAAACATGCTTTCTCACATTCGGTAGGACTTTCTTCGGATTGGCACCGTTAAAATCGCCAGCAACAATAAAGGCAGCCTCCGGGTGTAAACATTCAAGCCTATCAACAACTCAAAAAAGTTCATTGAGCGCAGCCCCAGCATTGGCTTGGGGGGGGGGGGGTGTGTGCACAGCTGTTAAAATGACTGATGTAAACTCCCAGGGTAGATAGTAAGGGCAACATTTAATTGTAAGATGTTTCAGATCAAGAGAGCATCCAGAAAAAAGGCAGTCCGTGTCCTGACACCAAACATTGTTTACAATGAAGCAAACACCACCCCTTCTGCTTATACCAGACACTGCTGTTTGATCCTGCCGATGAATGGATAGCCCTTTCAGAACAGTGGCCGCATCTGGGATTGAGGGCTCAAGCCATGTTTCTGTGAAAACCAGTACATTACAGTTCTCCCACTGGAAAGCTAGCCGGCTCTTAAGTTTGTCCAGCTTGCTGTCTACTGACTGGATATTCGATAAGAGAATACTAGGGAGAGGAGGTTTCCCAGCAGCCTCAGTTGGACCAAAACTCCACCCCGCTTCCTGTTGTGGCAATTTCTTAACTAATGTATTTTGGAGACATGTTTGCTTGTCTATTACATGGTATGTAACTCTGGTCTTTGGTTGTGACATGCATCTGTATTATTTCAGAGAATCATTAGGTTCTCTGACCAACTGCTCAACTGGCTAAACCATTAAGGCTATCTGTCCTTGGTTCCTTAGGAATGTGAGTGTTGGGGGAC
>JACXGJ010009625.1:0-12044 GCA_016801105.1 Esox niger | reverse complement strand
GATAACCCTCCCACCTGTGTGACCTAAGATTGATGGGTGGCATCTTGCCACACCCCTTTTAACTATAATAAATACGAGCTGTATATGTAATTTACTTTAGAGGCTCCTCGAATGATTATTCTGTAAGCATTTGACGCGTCTCTCTATTTGCAAATAAGGTGCTAATTGTGCCAAGAGAATTTTGTCTCTGTCTTACTCCTTTGAGTGTCTATCGATGAAATTTCCATCATATTCCCATACTTCCTCCGTCAGGGTCGTTTTCCAGTTGCTTACTCAGACAAGCAAATTAAGGATATCTTATGTTGTTCATGAACTTGATGTTCTGCACGAAAAAGACAATTCCAGTGCAGTTCTGATGTCCAATAATGATTGTCTTTTATATCTTGTCTGACAAACGGCCGACATCTTGAACTACTCATGCCGAGCAGAGGCAAGATCTTCCATGTATGGAATCCAGGAATCAAAGACCAATGATTTCCTGGTGATACCTGGAACAGATGTGAGCTTATATAACATTTATTAAGAATTTTAAACATATTTCAAAAAAATTATCGTACCTATATATTGAGTAGAGGTGGAACATATCAAGGAAATCTGATCACTTCCCTTGATAATGACCTGGCTTATCCAAATAAATATTAGTTTGAAAAGCACATTGATGGTATACAGCATGTTTTAATAGGCATTCGAAACAGTCTTGTTCTGACATGTTTGAACATGTTTTAATAGTTATTTAAGGAATAGCCTGTTTTGTTGTGTTTTGTCATGTTCACTATGTAATTTTGAATCAAACATAGTTATTGTGTTGATGATAATGTTTAAAACTGTAAGGCCTAAAGGAAGGTCTCGTGACATATGGGTAGGCTTTAACAGGCCCACCGCATAGTAACCATCTGTTGCAGGCTGAGCTGTTCACTAGCACACATGGGTACATCTAACGCTAGTGATAAATTAGGATGTGGTACAATGATGATTTTCTAATCTGGTAAAATTGTCTCATCGATTTCTTTTCAAAAGGTAAAAAATTGTTTTTCTCCTTATATGTTTTATAAGTGGTGGAATGAAAAATCGACATGGTGATAGCCTTCAACTTTATGGAGACACCCTGTGTCCCATGAGGACTGAATATGAATACAAAATAGACATAGCCTATGAAGAGGTTTAAACAGCCAAAGCGAGTTTATCCCAACAATAACATTTTATGTTTTATTTTGAATGCTGAATTGGCTTTGATTAATTTGAATTTTTAATTAAGCTTACGTGGACCACCCTATGAATCCCAATGACGGTTGAGCAAAACAGCTGACAGCGAGATGTGATGCCTCAATTCACGGTGCTCTCCATGAAACTTGTGACTCTCCAGGTAGCACATTGATTCTCCCGGAGAGGAAACCTTTGACAAATATTGTTATGATTGTAAAAAATCTAATAAATAAATCAAGGGCTCGTAAAATTCAGACGTGTCTCCCTGCTTAAGTCAGTACATGTCTGAGGTTTGCTAGAGAGAATGTCATATGTTCAGATGAAACCAAATTAGAACTTTTTGGTAAAAACTTAACTCATCGTGGTTGGAGGAAAAAGAATGCTGAGTTGCATCCAAAGAACACCATACCTACTGTGAAGCATGGGGGTGGAAACAATGCTTTGGAGCTATTTTTCTGCAAAGGGACCAGGACGACTGATCCGTGTAAAGGAAAGACTGGGGCCATGTATTGTGAGATTTTGAGTGAAAACCTCCTTCAATCAGCAAGGGCATTGAAGATGAAACATGGCTGGGTCTTTCAGCATGACAATGATCCCAAACACACCGCCTGGGCAACGAAGGAGTGGCTTCGTAAGAAGCATTTCAAAGTCCTGGAGTGGCGTAGCCAGTCACCAGATCTCAACCCCATAGAAAATCTTTGGAGGAAGCTGAAAGTCTGTTGCCCAGCGACAGCCCCAAAACATCACTGCTCTAGGATATCTGCATGGAGGAATGGGCCAAAATACCAGCAACAGTGTGTGAAAACCTTGTGAAGACTTACAGAAAACGTTTGACCTCTGTCATTGCCAAAAAAGGGTATATAACAAAGTATTGAGATGAACTTTTGTTATTGACCACATACATATTTTCCACCATAATTTACCAATAAATTCATTAAAAAAATCCTACAATGTGATTTTCTGGATTTTATTTTAAAGTTTTGTCTCTCATAATTGAAGTGTACCTATGATGAAAATCACAGGCCTCATCTTTTTAAGTGGGAGAACTTGCACAATTGGTGGCTGACTAAATACTTTTTTGCCCCACTATAGTTAGTGTTCATGATATAAATTCAATTTTTTTGGTTGAAAACATGATATGCTAACATGAATAGATGTATTAAGGAAATATGCCTGGATTCATTTGCTGTAAAATAAAATGTTCTATCGAGATAAAATGCCCACTTAAGACGTTAAGAAGGAAGAATCCCCCCAAAAAGTCCAAACGGACAAGGGGAACTACATTTTTTATTCAAATTTTTTATCCTGTTTTTAACATTTATGGACAGGATATTGAGGCGCTGTTGGGGTGGGGAGGATTTACAGTTCGGTGGGCTGAAAATCTCAATCGCTGCATTTTGCAGATGATGTGGTCCTGATGGCATCATTGGTCTGTGAACTCCAGCACTCACTGGACCGGTTCGCAACAGAGTGCAAAGCGGATGGATGAGAATTAGCACCTCAAAATCTGAGGCCATGGTTCTCAGCAGGAAACCGATGGAGTGCCTCCTCCGGGAGGGAATGAGTTTTTATCCCAAGTAAAGGAGTTCAAATATCTCGGTGTTGTTCACGAGTGAGAGAAAAAAACTATCTGGAGATTGGCTGGAGAATCGGAGCAGCATTGCATTCGCTTTACCGCACCATTGTGACGAAAAGAGCTGAGCCCGAAGGCAAAGCTTTCAATATACCGGTCAATTTTCGTTCCTACACTCACCTATGGTCATGAAGGCTGGGTCATGACTGAAAGAACTAGATCGCGGGTACAAGCGGCTGAAATGAGTTCTCAGAAGGCTGGCTGGTGTCTCCCATAGAGATAGGGTGAGAAACTCAGTCTTCCATGAGGAACTCGGAGTAGAGCCACTGCTCCTTTGCATTGTAAGGAGCCAGTTAAAGTGGTTTGGGCATCTGGTAAGGATGCCCCCAGGACATCTCCCTAGGGTGGTGTTCCAGGCACATCCAGCTGGGAGGAGACCTCGGGGTAGGCCCAGGACTAGGTGGAGAGATTATAATGACACTGGCCTGTGAACCCCTCGGGATCCCCCAGTCAGAGCTGGCAAACGTAGCTCCGGGAAAGGGACGTTTGTGGTCCCCTGCTGGAACAGCTGCCCCCGCGACCTGACAATCGATAAGCGGATGAAGATGAGAGATTTAGAATTGTTTATGTAGAAGTACAACAAAACATTTTGCTACAGGTAATGATGTCAAATTGAGTATTGTTGAGAGATTTAGTAAAACAATTGAATCACGAATGTGGCGATATCTCATGGCTGCCAACACACCACCATCTTTATGTTGAGGTGATTCAAGATTTGGTTTGTGGTTATAACCCTAGCGACAGTCGGTCTGTTATGATGAAGCCTGTTGAAAATATTAGATAAGTTGTCACGGTTGCTCCCGGTGCAGTACCTCCTACACCATCTCCCCTACACAGGTCCACATTACCTTCCTTTTAGTCACCATCATTCCCAACCCCTCTCAATGGGGCGCTCTTGAATGTAGTGGGGTGTCTTCTACCACACCTGATTCCCATTCCCCGTAAGTGGGTGTATGCATGTTCCCTCAGCTCCCCAGTTCATTGTCTAGTATTGTCTTAATGTCACGCCATTAGTACTCTGGTAGTTTGTTGTCACTTGGTCTCCTATATGCAATTGTGTTTATGTTTACAGTCTAGCGCTGTGCACCTGTTGAAGGACAGTATCTAATTTAGGCCCCCATTCCTAGTACTCGCTTCTGTGGTCTGCATTGTTAAGAGAGTGTTAACATTCATTGTGTTGGTGGTAATTCCACTACATTGACTCCTCAGCGAATAAACAAAAAAAAAGTTGTTCCTGCATCTGCCTTCGGCTTATTCACCCACACTGTGACACAAGTTCTCAAGAACCTGTATGGTACAACGATGAGAAGTGGTAATCAAAGTTACAAGTTCCGTGTTGGCGATGATGTGAGACTCAAAAGTTGAGGGGCATTTTCCATCGGTTATGAAAAAGGGTACACAGATGAACATCTTACAATAACGGAATGCGTTCCTAGGGTGCCGCCTGTATATAGAATAAAATATTACGATGGTGATGTTATCAATGGGACATTTAATGAACAGGAATTACTGAAAAAAAAATCGGAAGCAATTCTGGATGAGAAAGTACAGAAAAGAAAGAAAATAGTTGGATAGCATTGAAGCAAGTCCTTGACCTATAAACTCAATAAAAACACTAGGATGTGCTGGACCGAGTCATTTACAGCAATTGCAATCAACATGGGTGACGCCAGTTTCTACATAACACTGCCCAGTAACTTGTTGAGACATCTATCCAAACAATTCGAGTTTGAGTTGTTGGATTCTGTCCATTGTTGATCCATGAACAAAATGAATGCAAACAGAACTAAGGGGAGAGCCATCTTTTTTCAGCTTGAGGCAATAATGTTAACTTTCCATAGTTCTTTCCTTTTTCTCTCCAGTGAATACAAAGTGAACACAGTCTTTCATGCCAGGACACATGGGAGGCGGTCAATGGTCATAACCACAGTCAAATACCCTCCAATAAAGAAAGGTTTATCCTACAAAAGACCCTTGAATGGTATATTCCAACCTATGGTCATTGCACCTATCCATAGAGCCGGTGACAGTTACATGTGCAACTCCTAGCAGGAGGTATGGACAGGATGTGTGGGGCGCATCAGTAACAGGCAACACGTCCTCTCTATGGTCCTTTGTTCAGAGTTAGTCAGCATATCTGTGTTGTGTTAAGTTTAAGCCCATTTCCTCTCAGTCCCCACTTCAAACATGTGACAATCATTAAAATGTTGAATAATTAGAAAAAGTACAATCCAATTCCTAATGAACTGAATAGGTCCAAATACTTCTGTTAAAAAACATGAAAGAAAAATAATAAAAAGGATTATCTGACCTATGAGGCTTTATTTTTTCCTTAAATGAAAATAAGATGCAGTGGCCACAGCTTGCCCTGACACATAGCACTGTATGACATTGCAGTCATAGTGATCAATCTTTACCATACACATCAAGTCTCAAACTATTATCAGTCTAACCCTTGTCCAACAGAAAGAGCCAACATGACATATTAAATGCATACTTCATTCCCAATAAACCCTTTCAAACAAACAAAGTCTCCCCTTGTCCATATCATGAGTCATGCATCAACATCATACTAACAACCCAACATATCCTGAATGTAACACAACACTCAACTCCAATGAATGTACTAGTGACAGGTACTACCTTTGAATAGGAACATGGCACTATTAAACATAACGGGATCGCTGTTGTAATTATGAATATTAAGCAGAATGGAAGATGTGAAACATAGCAGATTTCATTGCTCCATTATTATTATGCAAACAAACACAAAAATGTTATGTAACTCCTTAGAAGTACCAATTGCATTTGCTTTGAGCCCTAAGCAACTCTTTCCAATCATAACCAGTTATCATAGCATACATGCTTTCACTTCATTAAGTCAATAGAAAGTGACACCATAAGTATAAGCAGAATCACGGTGAATATGGCCACAGGAGGCATCATCCTGAACCCGCACTGGCGATCAATTCAGGACGGACATGTAAAATAGAGAATTGGTAATAGGGATGGATCTGGGATCCATTCGATATGGAGCTGCATACCTTATAGCAGGGGTGTCAAACTGGTTCCATGGAGGGCCGAGTGTCTGCAGGATTTAGATTTTTTCTTTAAATTGGTTCCCAGTTCAGACCAACAACGAGGTGAGGGTTGAAACTAAGCAATTAGTGACCCAATTAATCAATCAAGTACGAGGTGAGAGTGAAAACCTGCAGAAAGTTGGCCCTCCGTGGAACTGGTTTGACACCTATGCCTTATAATCATCAAAACAACGAAGTGAAAATTTTTAAAACACAAACATTCACTAACGCAATCAAAGATATCAAATGGTCAACATGGTCACTTGTGTGAAGGAATTATAAACTACATAACCCATTGACACATTTGTCTTACCGAGCTTAACAGCCAATAAAAAAAATTGAATAGCTATCATGCATTTATAAGTTCCTGTAGTGCCTTCGCACATTCCTATCTAAAATTGATTCCAGCCCAATTCCAGTGGTATAGCAACTGCAACCACCAGAGTGATTATATTAACATATCCACAGCACTAACATTTTGCATTTTTCCAGGCAACGACAAAACTTCCCTGTGACAACGTCTGATTATCCTTCTACATTTAAGTAAGATTCGCCAACAGTTATTTGTTTTTATTCCAAATAGTTGCATTCAGCCAAACACTCTGTTGATGATAGTGATCTTTAGATAGTCAATAGAACCACAATGGCGGATTACTTTTAGTCTCTACCCTCACTGCACCGGATTTCAAAACCATGAATTTCAATGTTAAAGCTATTAAATAGAAAATGTGTCTAACCTTCACTTAATGTTTGACTATCCCCAAACTGAATATGCTTATGTTGAGAACTACCACAGTTAAGACCAGTCTGAACACTCAATTTTAATCCTTAATAATAGGCTACCCTGAGTCAATGGGAGAAGTTGTTTGGGGTCATCTTAGTGTCAGCCCCCCTTCCAGGAGCCCTTGACTTCACCCACATATGGTGAGCCATTAAAAAAGGCCAAATATTTTGTTTAATTGTATATGAAATTTAAGTTTCCACATATTAAAAATCTCAGACTGTCTCTGTAGCAAACTTCCAGCTGAAAGGTTCAGATTCATTGTCCTACCCATCTCTAGTATTGTTTGCAAAATATGCTTATTTTTATCTACACAGCAACTTAACATTATTGTGGACATTCCAAAACATTGTTAAAAAAGTATGACTAGATCAAAAACAGACCACCCAAGTAAGCCTGTCACCATATTGCTCCTGCAGAGCAGTTTGTGTGGTGAGATTTGGTTTGAGATCTCCTCCCCCCCATGTGCTGCTCACTGAACAAAGGGAGTGAGGCTATTTAGTCAGTAAACTTTTTAGTACATATCTTATTCTATAAAACACTGTCATCTTAGTTAAGAGAAAGACAAAAAAAATAAATGATAAAGTCCTGGTTAACCAAAGCCAATGTAGCATTTTAAATAAAATATTAAATTGTATTGTAGTGGATAAACTCGCTTTGGACTGTTCTCACCCTTCTTGTTATAATTTCACATGATCATTTTATCTCAATCTTTGGTCTAAAACCAAATTGTAACATATATAAGAACAAAATGCAGTGCACATGGAAAGCCACGTTTTTAGAGAGATAGAACATACACACATTCCAACTTGGTGGAAACTATTCAGTCCTCATGGGACACAACATATTTCCTTAACTATCACCATGTGGATTCTTCATTCTACCACTTATACAATATATAAGGAGAAAACAATATTTTAACCTTTTGTAAGAAAACCATGAGTGTATTACCAGTTGAGAAAATCATAATTGGATTTCTAATTCATCACTAGGGTTAGATGTACATTCGTGTGCTAGTGAACAGCTTAGCACACAACATATGGTTACCATGCGGTGGGCCTGTTAGGCTACAAACCCCGGGTTAGTTGGTTTAGCCCTCAATATTGGCACATTGTGCAGATACGGTGCATATGTGCGAATCTGACAGTCTGTCGTTGGTGGTTAACTTTCAGTGAGTAGTTCAAACAAAGGATGTTAGACATTTCTTTACTTCTGCTACTCAGTACAATAATTGTTTCTGCATCAAATGACAGGTCACTTGTTATGTTTGCTAGCAAGCTAGATTAACAGCAACCAGATTTTGCAGTTGTTTAATTTGAGTCAATGAGAGAAGCTTGCAGAGCAGTGTATGTAGTGTTCCTTAGCTGGCAATGTGATAGTGTTCATGTCTACCCTCTGAAAGGTACTCAATGCACATGGCTAACATGGGCTAATCCAGTTAGTACTGTAGGGTTCACACTCACAGTAGCTGAATGTGCAGAGGAACAACAGCAAGCAAACCGATGGTGCAAACTAAAACAGTATTACAGCACTTTTTTGGTGTCCCTTTAAAAATTGCTCTTGAGAATGTTTTATTTAATTGTCCCCTCCAAACCTGATATCAGATTTTCACCGCTGTATACTTTCTATGAACACATTAAAACAATGTGCAAATTAGAATTTCAATAGCTCCCTCATCGCATACCACTGTCATAATCCTCAAAGGGCAGGGTCACACATTGCACAGCCATTGGTTTCCCAGTTAAGCACCTACAACATTTTTGGGAAGCTTAACATTTCTAAATTTCAATAGTGTTCTCAACATGAGAACATAATTTTGATGCTAGATTATTCCCTACATAGAGGAACATGTTGCACACCCTTTAGTCTTCCTAGATTATGGGAGCCAATAAAAAAAAGAACATATGACAATAATCGCTTGTTCAATTCAATAGCTCCCTGACCACATGACCTAGATGTTTCAAATCACTCTTATAATCTTAGGAAGGAAGGCTCTCACATTGCACAGCCTTTGGTTTCCCAGTTAACCATTTGAAAATTTTAAATCTCAATAGCTTTCTCAACATGAGACTGAGATTGTTACACCAAGTCTTGGCTCACTCCCTCAGCAACATCTACAAACCTGCAAACGCAACTAACTCCACATATCCCAATCACTGTAATTCAAGTCACATGTTCACTCACCTGTTATCCATAAGGCCCACTATTAAGTTCCCTTCAGACCTCAATGTCCTCATGAGGCATTACTCCACAGTCCAGGTTTAGTCCTGAGCACAGCCACTTCTAGTTTGTCCTCCCTCACAAACCACGTTTCTGCCTTATCCTCTTGTGCCTTCTCTACAGTGATCCTGACCTTGAATTCCAGCCTCCATACAACAAGGGGAAAATGCACTTATTGTTGCAAGGAAGCCTTCAGATGCACATTCATTGTTCCCCAGCGATGGTGCCGAGAACAGTATGAGCAAAATACAAATTAATGTCCCTCAGGATGGTTGCGGTTGGTGGGTGTCCTTTTGGTTGATGCTTGGCAATGTGGGTGGATTGATTTCCTGCCTGTTGGGCCCTGTCTGGGGCCTCCCTTGGATAGGGCCACCATTTCACTGGACACCCCTTTCTCAGACCCAAGGTCTTATGCGGCTATATTATTAAGCTGGGGGAGTAGGGTCAGTTCTCTATAAATCTAAGGAGTGCATTTTCAAAATGTTCCCTTTATCCTGCCATTTTAAAAACTCTAGGGGGACATGGGATCTGCTGACCCCCCCACTCCCCCCCGGTTGTCTCTGTCCTTGTCCCGCTGGTCATGCTTCCGACATGGACTTGATTTAGATACTCTGGACTCAGCCCACATGCAGTTATTAATTATTTCAATTTGAAATTCAACATTACTGTTTGCTCCTTGGGGTTTAAGGCTGGGTGTTTTGTAAAACCACTTTGTGACAACTGATGTAAATAGGGCTTTATAAAATAAATTTGATTTTTTGATTAAGATATTATCCTATGAAAGGCGATGAAATGTCATCGACTGATTCCTCCAAAGGGGCAGAGGATACAGCAACCCCACAGGTAAACTGAGCCTAAAGACCCACCGGGACTTGCAATCCTAAATTTTAATAAGGTGTAGTGATACACTCACAGAGCCAGTGAGACAGACACTGTTTAGAAAGTGGCTAGCCTAGAATGGAAACACAGTAGCACACAAACCACAAGGGAGATGATCTGATTCTCATTGTGCGTTACACATAATGCATCAGAGCACAAACAGGGCACAATCTCTGATGCATCTCATCAGGAAAGAAGGCATGTAAGTCGATCACACAAAACCTGCAGGAGCTCTAGATTATCTTGTATATGAGGTCATAATGTGTTGTGACTGAAACATAAGGTTCAGTTGCAAAACATAACTTCTTAAATCACCATTTATGAATAAGCAATCTGGACGAGTCTTACACAGTCTTACCTCATAGGCCTTCATGACAAGTGGATATCACTGACTCGTATCCTTTGATTGTCACGTTTTTTTCATGGGCCAATAGCCAGGATCAAGAGAAGCCTTCATGAACATAAACAACCAAGTGGCATACTGTTTCGAACTGGCTTTAGAACCCTGTCACGAATGGTGTAGTGGTAGAGGAGGAACCAGGCGCAGAAGATTTTGCAGTCAATGTTAATATTTAAATCAAACACAGAGCACTTAAACGTAAAGTAAAGGTTTAAACATACCACCGCTGACAGCAACAAACATAGACATGGAACAAGGATCAACAAGTGAGAGGAGCAGAGGAGAAACATTTAAACACATACTAATGACTTGATTGGGACCTGGTGTGAGTGACAATTGGAGGCAAGACAATGAAGGAGTCTGGGGTGAGTTCGAGTGTAGTGGGAAACCGGGAAAAGTGGGAGATGGCAGAGCTGTCCATCACCTCACCGTCACACACCCAGAATAGTCTGAATGACATCAGCAGATAGCCTGCGGCTAGCTAACCTGTCCCTTTTAGGAGCCAAGGCACCCAGGGCATGATCAATGCCAGAGGACACTTGATTATTTCTCTTGCCTGATACAGAGCATCTTGGCGATGAGGGATCGGCCACAGGGACCTGACTAGCAACGGAATAAACACCGGATATCACACAGCTGCTGGGTGATCTGGAGCAGTTAGAATGATGCACAGTTGATCCAACTCAATGCGTGCCAACAGACACTTGATGCATGGCTGGGGCAGGAACACTAAAAAAGGCCTGGAGGCCATGGGTGGTGAGGGAATGCTTCTGTCCCTAGTGGTGGGCTGTCCTGGTCTCTCAGATAACCAAAGGCAGTGCACAATCTTTAGTTGCAAACAAATCTCTCCCAAATGTGGGAGACAGAGTCGGCGTACAGGTGCCACTCATCGTCCCGAGGCCCCCTCGAGACATCAGATCTGCCCCCATGTTCTGGCAACCTGGAATGTGCTACATCAAAAATGAACAAAGATGTCTATGCACCCAAAGCCAAAGGGGCATTGCTGACCGGTGGAGTGCAGGAGACCTGACTCCTCTGTTGATGTGAGCAACCATCGTCCGATTGTCTGATCGAATCAGTTCTCTGATAACAGAAGCGAAGTGGGTCAGCACCAAGAGATCTGTCTCAAATTCTAGCGGGTTGATGTGGTAGTCACACTGAGGCCGCATGCTCTTCACTGCTCAAACTTGGCAAACAACTCCCAAACGCTTCAGAGAGGCATCTGTAAACACCTGGACAACTTATGTAACTCTGCCCATGGGGACACCCTGCCTCAGCACAAAGAGTGCACTCAGTAAGCTGCTGACATTAGTCCCAGTAGGGACATGATCGCACGTACAGACCTCACACACAGAGGTTGGTACAGACCTCACACATGGGGTTTTAAACAGACTGAAGGCAGAGAAGGCTCTCCGCCTTCATGTCTGACAGGTGCTCTCCTATGGCAAAACCACCGGGGTGACAAGGGGTGGCAAATGCCCCCCTAACAAAATGTCTTGCCACCCAACTCACCACCTTTAGGAGTGTCTGCTATAATATATTCACATTTAATTAAATTAAATGGCATCACTTATTTCTACTTCAGTTGCTAATCTATACGGTAGCCCGTTTAAATATCTTTGAGTCCCCCCTTCCCCCTAATATGGTTGAGACCTGGGGCCTCATTTATAAAACTTTGCGTAGGATTTGCGTCAGAAATGGCGTACGGATGAAACATAGGACGTGCGTACGCACAGAAATATTCGGATTTATAAAACCGTGCGCACGCACATCCTACGCATTTTTTCCTTAATAAATCACAATCAATTCTAAATGTTGCGCAGCTTTTGCGGCTTCGTGTCACGCCCA
>JACXGJ010009624.1:6999-23981 GCA_016801105.1 Esox niger | reverse complement strand
AATACCCCCGGTAGACAAACCACGTTATTACCCCCGGTAGACAAACCACGTTATTACCCCCGGTAGACAAACCACGTTATTACCCCCGGTAGACAAACCACGTTATTACCCACATTCGATTAAGCATGGACTTTAGGAGATACCCAGCTGCCCTCCCCCATCGCCCTTGGCAGCACCCCAGTCAACTCTGGTGGTGCCCAGAAAGCGAAAGGTCTCCACATCGCCCAGGACCTCAAGTGGGAGCTGAACATCTCCTCACTTACAAAGAAAGCTCAGCAGAGAATGTACTTCCCGTGGCAGCTGATGAAGTTCGACCTGCCAAAGACTATGATGGTGCATTTCTACAACGCCATCATAGAGTCCATACTGGCCTCCTCCATTACTATCTGGTACGCTGCAGCCACTGCCAAAGATATGGGCAGGGTGATTGCAGAGGGGGTGATTGACTGTAATCTGCCGTCTCTACAAGACCTACACAACTCCAGAATGTGGAGGCGAGCGGCAAAGATTGGGGCTGATCCCTCTGAAAATCAACTATTCACAACTCTCCCTTCCAGCAGAATTGTCCCCCAACTGGACAATTCCATAACCCCTGCTCACATATACACACACAACCCTCAACTGGACAATTCTTGCTCCTCAAATAAATATTTTTTTATTTGTAATTAATTTATGCTCAGTCTATTGTTTTTAAGCTCAGTGCACTATTCGTATTTTTTTTTATTTCTTTTGTACATAATTTCTACACCAACGGATCAGAACAAATTCCTAGTTTGTTGTGAGACTTATTTGGCAATAAAACTTTCTGATTCTGAGGCGGTCCTACATTTGTTGGCTGACTAATGAGTGTTACGCAGATTCGAGGAGGATCTACAGAATCCTGTTTGCACTGTGAAGACTAATGCATGTATGCTAACTTTCTTGCAACCCAGGTCTTTCTTCAGACTGGAAAATCCCAGTTAGAATACAGGACACCATTAAATTAGAAATAACATTCTGCGAGTCTCTTACCTTTACACGGAACAATTTAATGACCAGTGGACAGTGACTACAGTGAAATGGTTTGAAGGAAGGGGGTGGCTGGAACGGGCTAATGCGATTTGCTCCCCCAGTCCTTTTACGCAAGTTGGCGGCTTGGAGGTACGATTCAAATCTCCTGTAACAATCTGCCTGTCAGAAATGACAACATTACTGTTAACAAGTCTAATTACCTCACACTAATTTAGCCTCCGGGAGGGCTGCTTCAAGCACAGACCTGACGGCCTGTCTCTCCGTGACGCACATGGCTGTTCTAGAGACACAAACACAACGTGCAAAGGTGAACACACACGTGTGCATGCGGGCAGGCACAGTGCACGCATTGCACACAAGCGCGCACACACACACACACACACGCACACGCACGCACACACGCATGCACGCACGCACACACTCCTGCAGCAGAAATTAAAACATGTTATGGGAATGTGGAAAGTGTGCCTGGCGGTCTGTGTAATAAGATAGAAAACCACAAATACTGTCTCAAATTCATGCATACTGCTCATTCCTCAGACATAATTACATCTATACTGTAGATTAATGCTGGTCCCCTGTGGGAATTGAACCCACAACCCTGGCGTGGCAAGCACCATGCTCTATCAACTGAGCAACACTGCGCCAGCATTGCCTCGGACTAATCTATGGATGGAGAACAGAACCCGTCTGCTGTTTCTCTGGAGCTGTTATGCCAGCCAGTATCACACGTTCCTTTTAACACGCTGTCTTGTGACACACAGTAGACAGGCAGAGCCTGAAAACATATTGGCCAACGGATTCCAGCACTGGAACAAGATTAGCTCTGAGTCCTTCTTGCATGGCAAGGTCAACGACACTGCCCCCTTGGAATCTTTCACTTTAGCAATGAGAAACACTCATAACAATCCCTAGGCAGTCAAGTACTGCTGTTGGTTAGGGCTAAATGTGGTTGGAAAAGCACCAGGTATCTTCTGGATGTTTTGAGCAACGCCTGAGCTTGCTTTCATTCCTTCAACAAATCAAATGATTCAGCCCTGCTGCGTTTCAGTTCTTTTCCTAACATTTCATGTTAAGGTGTATTCACAGTAACATGTCATGTTTGTGTAATCACATTAATTTATGACATGTTAGACGGTAATCATAGTAACATGTCCTGTTAGACTGTAATCATTGTAACACGTGTCAGGTTAATGAAATTGCAGTAACATGTGTCATGCTAATGAAATCACAGTCACATGTGTCATGTTAGGGTAATCACAGTAACACATGTCTTGTTATTGAAATGACAGTAACACCTGTCACGTTAGTGAAAACAGTCACATGTCATGTAAGTGAAATAAGTCAGACATGTCATGTTAGTGTAATCACAGTAACACATTTTACAATTCAATTGCAGTAACATATCTTGTGAGTATAATCAAAGCAACATATGTTACAATGTAATCACAGTAATGTGATGCCAGTGTAATCACAGCAACATTCGTTATAATTTAATCACAGTAACGTCAGTGTAATCACAGTGACATACGTGTGATCACAGTGCTCTAATGCAACACACCCACCTACTGGTTGTGACTGTATATGGAAATAGCAATCCTCAAATGAGGTTTTCTGGGGTCCTTTAACAGCACAAATGTCTCTCTGTCCCGGTCTTTCTCTAACTCAACGGTGTCATTTTGACAGTGGGCAGGCAGGAGGCTGTTGTGGGGGTTGGGATGGTTGGAGTGAGAACATGAGTGCCTTTGTGTCTCCCTATCTCTTCATCTCTCTGCTGTCAGTGTGAAATCAGTGGATTCATGTTCTTTATGTATGAGGCCTGTCCGTCTCCCTGCATATTCACTCATTTTAAGTTTATTCAGATCATTTCCCAGAGCGGCAGCTATTCTTCCCAGGGGCCTGCCTGTCTCACTCCCAGCTTGTCTGTCTCCCTCCCTGTCTGTCTGCCTTCCAGTCTGTCTCCCTCCCTGCCTGTCTGTCAGTCTCACTCCCTGCCTGTCTGTCAGTCTGACTCCCTGCCTGTCTGTCTCACTCCCTGCCTGTCTGTCTCTCTCCCTGCCTGTCTGTCTGTCTGTCTGACTCCCTGCCTGTCTGTCTGTCTGTCTGACTCCCTGCCTGTCTGTCTGTCTGACTGCCTGCCTGTCTGTCGGTCTGACTCCCTGCCTGTCTGTCTCACTCCCTGCCTGTCTGTCTCACTCCCTGCCTGTCTGTCTCACTCCCTGCCTGTCTGTCTCACTCCCTGCCTGTCTGTCTGTCTGTCTAATTCCCTGCCTGTCTGTCTGTCTCACTGTCTGTCTGTCTCACTCCCTGCCTGTCTGTCTGTCTCACTCCCTGCCTGTCTGTAGAGCCCCAGCTGAATGGTCTGTTGACAATGAGGTCTCTTGTGATGGTTAAGGCTGGTTGAGGCTGCCATGTCTGAGATTTGCCAAATTTACATATGTGACGAGCAGCCTGGGAATTAGCGGTGCTGAGTTCCTTGGCACCAGCCACACGTCCCCCCTCCACCCCCCCACCTCTGGGAACATTCCGCACCGT
The DNA here is from genome assembly GCA_016801105.1 of Esox niger. Taxonomy (NCBI): domain Eukaryota; kingdom Metazoa; phylum Chordata; class Actinopteri; order Esociformes; family Esocidae; genus Esox; species Esox niger. Next base: position 20,435 of record JACXGJ010009624.1, on the reverse strand, counting down.
CTGTCAAACCCCAAATATGTATCACCTTCCTTAACGAATAACGCCTCCTTTCTCCCTCCCAGATACCCCCCCAATCCTCTCAGCCTAACTAACAACTAACCTGAACCCCCCCAAGAGTATGTTGTTGCGTTTATGTGTCTACACACAGACTCTAAATGAAATGATGAGTGCGCTGTGGTACTGGCACTATTAAGGACTTGGGTACACCTTTATTCTAGTGGATCATAATAAATAATGCAAAAAAATAACCCAAAATTCAAGACATTTCCAAACAGCTGTATTACCATTTAAAAAGGACCTAATTGGATACAATTATTGCCAATGAGGACAAATTTTACCTCAAACATCTCATGAATGTGCGATACTGTTTATTATATAGTAACAATAAAAAAAATATGTTTATTAAGTTCTTTGGTAACCTTGGAATGGAACACATTATTGCATATCAGACAGTTGCAATTTTAACTATTTTGTGAGATATTTTACATGGGCAAATGTTTTGGAAACCTCATGATATGAACATTCTCACAGAAGTGTTTCCTCCATGGCTCTACCGTACTGAGGGGTAAACCTTCGCAGAATCTCCGCCACCATGTAAAATATATATTTTGGCTGAAGTACGAGCGTGCAGATCCAAGTCCAACTTCGCGTCATCAGCAACATTTGTTTCAAAGACAGTTGGTGTTGCCAGGCAACCTGGGTTTGGTGTGTAGTGCTCACAGGTTGTCCCGCCTTCCTGCTAGGCTAAGGAGCTTGAATTAATACTAAAGAAAAACTAAGCGCCGCTTGGCAGTTTTAGTTTGAGTTTACAGAGCGTTTTGTCACAAAACTGTTTTTTTCTATAGTTGTTGTTGGACTGATGATGTCCAGATGAGGACTGAAATCCATGAATACACAGTAGAACTAATACTGGGTCAAATGCGCAATATTAAGGCTTAAAAACATGATACCATCTCTAAAGGAAACAAATAGGTAGTAGCAAAAACCTTCTGGCATCATTTTGATCTCATTAAGCACATAGCGTCGCTAGTTAGACTTATATGCTCGCTTATATTGCCATCTGTCACAGCACATTTGATAATGATGATGAGCAATGTTGTTTAATGCTAAATATTAGCCTACTCTAGGAACGTAGTTATATTTCCATGCTCCCATCACCTACATAGTTAGCTAAAACATTTGTCTCATCTGTGATTTTTTTGCTTAAACTCAGGTCAAAAGATTTTGGTGAAAAATTTTATACGATGTCTGATACTATGTCAGATACTATATTTGATGTCTGTTAGTATATACATGAATAGTATTGCCTTAAGGACAGTTATATAACTTTCTGATATCTAGGGATGACTTTTAAAACTACTTATATTAAAAGTTCTGTTTTTTTAAATCAAAACTGGATGAACATATTTAGAAGTATTAAGGACAAAGCTTGAGCCGGAATTGGCAGTTATTTTAATATCAAAATGACTCGCTTTGCCACCCTAGTGTGATTCATGAATGTCACATTTATAAATGTTAGTAAACTAATTATGAACAGTACATCTCCTAATTATACATGAATGTACAGTATATACAGTATATCTTTTATCCAAACAGGCTGGATTTATTTCTTTACACGGGTCCATGAAAACATCAATCGCATTTTAGGAATTGCACTCAGTTTAGATTCGCGAGTAAATAGTAATGATTAGTTAATTGTTTATAAATCCCTTATAAAATGAATTGCTGACTACGGAAAAGTTGGATGGTTGTCATGACAACTGGGATAACAAGTTGAAAACATAGCACGTGAATTTGCTGTGTAATATTTCTCAAATACTCAATGTATTACTAGTAAGTCCTAACGTGGTATATTTCAATCTGTCCTATAAATACATTTCAGAGGAGAAAATGCCCGCTGCCACTTTAAGGACCAGAGGTTTGCCATGGTAACTGAGTCACAGCGCTAGTTCCCGTTGAAGAACGGATCTGTCACTCGCCAACTTGAATCCGAATAGTCTTTGCTAGCAGTTGCAGTTTCAACTTTAACATTGAGATAACAATAAAACTGAGAAATAATGGATTACGCCTAATTTAAGGAAATATTCTCCCGCGCAGACCTTCTAATAATCGTTATTTCACCTATCCTCTTTCCGGTAGGCTACTGCACTGCAGTAGCTGCAATCTGGCTACCATTGCGTGTTATTTAATACAATAAAATCAAGCTATGAACAAACGACAGAAATAGTTTAAAAACAGCTATGGCAGATTTTGTGTGTGTGCCATAAATCGCAAAATACATACGGCAAACCCATATTTTTTTGATGAAGGAATAATGTTCTTGGGCTCTCGGAAAACTTTGACAATGCAAATTGGTTTAATCGCTGGAAGATCGAAACCACACACAAATCTCGTGACAGATAAATACTTTAAGAGCTAACTTGAAACTGTAAACGTTAAGCCTATACAATCTAATGGTGCTAAATAAAGATTAATTTAACTTGTTCTTTTGGACGGGCGCAGTCTACCTACTCCTTTCCCGACCAATTTTTATTATCTCAGACAAGCGGACACGCGTTTATGTACAGCCCTGCAGGGTGTTGTGTTTTTACTTGACATCTCCCACTGCTTCGCTCACTCAGACTGATTGGCTATTCAATGAGCCTTAACACGCCGTGGAAGAAGTGGACAAAGCTGGCCAATTGAAAGCCCTCCTCTCCCTAGGGCCTGTGCTGTATTCCCTGCATGTCCATGCCTGCTATTTCGCCCTTGCTTGGTCCACCTTTTCAGCAGCACGAGAAGGGGGGCTGAATATTGCTCTGCTAGTTAGAATCGCAAAAACGTGTATCCGCCTGACGTAGCGTAGTAGTCGTATCAGTGGTCTACTCAAACGTTTGTAATGTTAATCTGCATACGTAGAATCGTGTGAAACGACCTGGGAAACAAAATGTACAAAATGTTTGCATGTGGAATTTAACCACGTCATGTTGGCGATATGTATGATAGAGCCTCAATACACAATAATCAAAACTGAAGGGTTGTGCGGAACATATATTGGGAATCCCTTGTCTGAGTGTAAAGGGTCTAGGCTAGGGTGCCAGAAGTACGTACATTGTCACAGTTTTCACATTCAGGGAGGCCAGCCTTCTGGATGGATCTCTTCACCTCCAGGGAGAAGTCCTCAAACTCTGGCTTCACTGTCCTGAGCAGGGTCACCGTGTTGAGGGCGGAGTAGGCTTGGCGTGCCTCGTTGTCGTACTTATCGCCTCGCTTCCATGACCCGTTGCCTAGGAAACCAAGCGAAGAAAAATGTTAATGAGCCGCGTGTTGTTGATATCGGGTTGTCATGGACATCCGTACCCAAGCAGGCCTTTATTCTCGCCAACTATTAAACGATGTGTCAAAATGTACATTTTACATTAAAGTAATTTAGTGGACCCGCTAATTCACATACATTTACCTTCATTGTATTTACTGTGTGGGACAAACACTGGTGGCCAAAATACTTGAGGCTCTGTCAAGGTGTAGGCCAAACAGCAGTTCTAACATCCTGCCACAGATGGTTAACAGACTGGTCATAACTGTGCCATGCAAAAACCTTAGTTTTATTCTCGGTAAGCAACTTCAGTGTATATTTGGTCTTGTGTTTTTGGTTCTTGTCCGGCTGAAATGTTAATTCCGCTCCTAGTGTTTGTTCTAAAGCAGAGTGAAGCAGGATTCCTCTAAGACTTTTTCTGGGTTTAGGTAGATTCCAGTTCTTTTAATCTGTAACCCAACCACTTTTTGCATTGAAGCATTGTTTTAGATCTCTTCCAAACTTTAAGGTTTCCATTTAGGTCAAAACGTACTGTTTTAAACGTAATTTCTTTGACTTCTGAACTAATTAAGGATTGCGTAAATACTTATTCAATCCAGTGTAACGGCAAAGTCAAAGTTAGTTTTTTTGTGCAAGAAGAATGTAAGCCTACTTTCTGTTTTTTTTAAGTGTTTTCTCTGCACATTTTTATATTTTTATATTGAAACTGTATGTAGCTATGGAATGTCCTAGAGCTATTCTTGTTTATTGTTGTTCTGCATTAGAGTAATGTTGTTTTGTTTTCTGTGGACATCAGGAAGAGTAGATGTTTTAGCAAGAGCAAATGGAGATCCTAATAAAATCCATGAATCCATGCTTCTAGTAAATAACTTGATGACCTGTTTAGTTAAATGTGTGTGCTTCCTATCCATGTGTTTCATTAGAATTTTTTTTGTAAGAGACCTTGGTCTCAGATTGATTATCCTGCTTAAATAAAGGTTAGATAAACAAAATGGTAGTAGATGCCTGCACACTTCAGAAAACACACATTTTCATTCTGCTTTAAGAGGGTCACTTTGGATTTTAGAAGGTAATATTTATGCCTGTAGCACGTCATTTTGGGTAAAAATGCTAACAGACTGATATAGAAGTCTTGACATCATAACTAAATGTAGGATCATGATTGAAGAGGGGATGTGTATTATTACCGTAGGACCATGATTGAAGAGAGGATGTGTATTATTACAGTAGGACCATGATTGAAGAGGGGATGTGTATTATTACCGTAGCACCATGATTGAAGAGAGGATGTGTATTATTACAGTAGGACCATGATTGAAGAGGGGATGTGTATTATTACCGTAGCACCATGATTGAAGAGGGGATGTGTATTATTACCGTAGGACCAGGATTGAAGGGGGATGTGTATTATTACAGTAGGACCATGATTGAAGAGGGGATGTGTATTATTACAGTAGGACCAGGATTGAAGAGGGGATGTGTATTATTACCGTAGGACCAGGATTGAAGAGGGGATGTGTATTGTTACAGTAGGACCAGGATTGAAGAGGGGATGTGTATTATTACCGTAGGATGTGTTGTTAAAGAGTTCGATGTTGAAGAAGATGTAGGAGCCATTGGTGAGCCTCCTTCTGTGAGCAGCTAACATGATGTCTCGGACGATGTCTGCTCCCGCACACATGATAACAACTGGATGAAAACAACATTGAGAACAGCATTACATCTCCATACAGCTTTAACAAGACCAGTGCTCCCACTGACACCAGGAAGTCCTCTCTCTCCAAGACAAATTGCACAACTCATCACTTAAACTCTAAACTGAAGTACTCGCAAAGCACCTTTGACTGACTCACCCATTAACAATCTAACATCTTCCTCCTTGTGCGACTGATATACTGGAATCCAGTGGCGCTGCACTCCTGCTGTAAGTATCCACCCTGGAGCTGTCCTATTATGTGTCCACAATCATACCCAATCCTAATAGGCCTTTCATGAAAAATAGTGCACTATATAGGGAATAAGGTACCATTTGGGTCTCACTTCATCTTCATGTAGTTCCTTGTTTTTATAGCCTCACTTAGGAAAATAAATTATTAAAACATGTCTAACCGATAACGTCTCCAGAAAAGTTGTGAGGGAAAGAAAGCAGCATTCTGTACTCTCCAAACTTTTATAAGGCATGGTGAAACACACAGTTGGTAATGTTTTGATCACAGATGTGTTTCCCCTTTCAGTCGTTGGTAATAAAGAAGTAAAAACATTTCCCCAATGTGTTTCTGTAGACATAAATGAAAAACAATACTCACAATGCACACACAAACAAAATGAAATCACATAATGTAATATCAGACACAAACTGATTTGACTTCCTGGTTGGAAAAAACAGATATTGGTGAACCTTGGCAGTTTCCACAGGGAGATGTTGTGATAATCCTTATTTTAATGCAAAACCATCACAGGTCAACATCATCTCATTTCCTCTCACATCACCTCACGTTATTTCACGTCATCTCACGTCACGTCATCTCACGACACATCAGCTCAAATCCTCTCACATCACATCACGTTATTTCACGTCTTCTCACGTCACGTTACCTCATGTCATCTCACATCTCTTCAAATCACCCCACGCCACCTTAAACCATCTAACGTCACCTAATGGCATCTTATATCATCTCAAACTGCAGAAATCCCAATTCCAGTGCCAATGTCATTTTGGAAACTTGTTGTTTAGGAAACCGACGCTAAAAACATGCAACTACAGTTTTCCTGCATCTGGATAAAGGAGTGCTGGGTACTAAAACTAATGTTGGAAGTTTTTTTTTAATTTCTTGTTTAGGTAATGAATGTCAGACTAATGTACTCTGTGAATCATCAACCAGGAGCTGAGCCAGGTGCAAGGCTGAACAATGATAATGAAGGGAAAAGGACAGACAGCTCTTTTTGTGTTAGGTAATGTAGGAAAAATCATGTCAGTCGGAACTGCCCAGTTAACCTACATTCTTCGAGATGTTGATAATGTGGGGAAAGTGATGTCAGGGGGGAACCTACATTCCTTCTTAATTGAAACCTTCCCCTGGACATGTACCAGGTTCCAGGAGATGTACCAGGTTCCAGGAGATGTACCAGGTTCCAGGAGATGTACCAGGTTCCAGGAGATGTACCAGGTTCCAGGAGATGTACCAGGGGCTACGCATCTCTACAGTAGCTGCAGCCAGTTGTCCCTACAAGGCTCTTTAGAATTGGCCCTGATGTTGAGTAATTACTAATACGCAGCTATTGGCATTAGTGAACAGTTCCCCCTGGGGAGGTCTTTCCTCATGGTCCCCCCTGGTGAGGTCTTTCCTCGCAGTCCCCTCTGGGGAGCCTGCAGACAGATCTGTTTTTGTCTGTCCTGACAATGACCACAGGAGTTGGTGAAATGGCCCAAAACGCAGCTTTTCTCTATCACGGTAACATTTCAAAAACAACCGGAATCTCACAGAGGAAAGCTAATCCGTGCCAAAGTTGCAATTCTCCCTGGCTGCTCAGTTAGGGCACCAATCCTTGAAAGTCCCAGACCACCAACAGGACTCCAAGAGACAGCCAACTTTAACTGGTGCTGAATATGGAGGTTAGAATCTAGACTATTCATTACCAGCCTTTCTACATCTGTCAAATCTCTAGGGCTGATTTCAAGATACAAAACACTGCATGGTCTCCTCACTGGGATCCTCTTCCTCTGATCAGTAACTCAGGCTTATCTGTCCAATGTCATCCCTCATTGATCTTATCTGGTGTCCTGTTGGATCCCAGGCATGCTTCTACTCATTTTCCCAGGGCTGTCTCTGTCTACCGGAGGACCCTGCATCCACCTTGGACATTTAGATATTCTCACATTCTGAACCATCTAAAATCACTGATCATTTATTAAAGGCCAACTGATATTGGCTCTCCTCCCCGCAGTCAGAAGAGGACAAGACATATGGCTTGGTGTTTACAGTTTCAGGCTGTATATCTGTACAAGCACTTCGTAACAACTGTTGACCTGAAAAGAGCTTTATAAAAGAAATGAGATTGAAGTAGAACCGGGCCCAGCCTAGTCTGTCCCTCAAGGCCTGCCTTCATAAGGACTGCCAATGACGAGGAGGAAAATATAAGCCAAGAATATTAGGCAACAGCTCATATATAAGCAGTAAGAAATTTACTCACAGCTCAGCGCGTCCTAAATATCAACAGGAAACCTGTCCAATAGTTACAGCACATAGGCAGCTTACAGTGGAGTCCAGTCAGAACGGACTCTGCCCCCAGTCGTTACCCAAATATCAACAGAAAAACCTGTCTGCTTACCGTGAAATATTTTCCCATGGAGCAAGGGGTTAAAAATAAACAAAACCAACAAACAAACACACACACAACAAACAATGTGGAGAGGCCAGGGGGGGCATTTGGAAAAGGTCTGGAAATAACTCATTAGATGATCCCACCATCCACCAGCTGTGGTTAATGTGGCAGATTTACAGGCCCAAATGGAATCCTAGTCTCTATATAGTTCCCTATTTTAGGACACCCGTTTCCCTATTTAGTGTACTACATCAACCTAGTGTATTCCCTAAATTGTAAGCACACTATTTAGGGACTCTGTTAGGGTTCTAGTGAGCAATCAGAAAAAAATCGTTTTGTTTGGGATGCCGAGAGACACTTCACATGTCAGTCCTGATGCTCAAATATCCTTGTTTCCAGAGAGACACTTCACATGTCAGTTCTGCTACCCAAATATGCAGTCTTTTCCAGAGTGAGCCACACTTCAAATGTCCATTTTAAGTACCTCTCTCTGTCTAACTTTGGCTCGTGACTCTCTTTTCTCTTGCTCTGTTTGTCTGTATCTCAGTACGTCTCTCTGTCTGTTTCTTGCTCGGTCTTTCAGCATGTCTATATTTCTCTTTGTCTCTCTATATGTCTTTGTCTTTACATCTCTTGTCTCTCTCTCTCTCTCTGTCACTCTGTCTGTCTACATCTCTCTCCTTGTCTCTTGCTCTCTCAGCATGTGTCTCCCCGTCTGCATCTCCTCGTCTCTCTGTGTCTCCTGTCTGTCTACATCTGTCTCCGTGTCTCTCGCTCCCTCCCCGTCTGCATCTCCTCGTCCCTCAGTTTCTCCTGTCTGTCTACGTCTCTCTCCATGTCTCTCGCTCTCTCAGCATGTGTCTCCCCGTCTGCATCTCCTCGTCCCTCAGTTTCTCCTGTCTGTCTACGTCTCTCTCCATGTCTCTCGCTCTCTCAGCATGTGTCTCCCCGTCTGCATCTCCTCGTCCCTCAGTTTCTCCTGTCTGTCTACATCTCTCTCCGTGTCTCTCGCTCTCTCCGCATGTCTCTCTCCCCGTCTCCATCTCCACGTCCCTCTGTCTCTTTCTGTGTGTCGGCTCTCCACTCCGCTGCTCTGTGCTCCCGTTCCACCGGGCTGTACTCCAGCCAACAATATTTCAGAAGTGCTGGAGTTTCCCTCTTGGTCAGCAGCACTGACGCTGGTTCCAAATCAGCTGAGGAATGCAGACAAGGAGCAACACACGGGGCTACTTATCGTTGCTCACAGGGCGTTTTATGTGCCCCCCTGGCTCATTCTAAACATGCTGCAGTGTGAGAGCATTATGCAAATAGGGGCACGGCGTTGTGCAAACTCGCAAAACCGCCTGCCCGTCTAGTCTGTCTGTCGCTGCTGAGACCCAGCCGGTCAGGACCTTTATTCTGTTACGCCGATGCAATGGGGCAGAGAGTAGGGGAAGAGGAGGGGAAGAGGAGGTGAAGAGGAGTGGACGATGAGGGAAGAGGAGGGGAAGAGGAGGGGAAGAGGAGGGGAAGAGGAGGGGAAGAGGAGGTGAAGAGGAGTGGACGATGAGGGAAGAGGAGGGGAAGAGGAGGTGTAGAGGAGGTGAAGAGGAGTGGACGATGAGGGAAGAGGAGGGGAAGAGGAGGTGAAGAGGAGGTAAAGAGGAGTGGAGGATGAGGGAAGAGGAGGGGAAGAGAAGGTGAAGAGGAGTGGACGATGAGGGAAGAGGAGGGGAAGAGGAGGTGTAGAGGAGGTGAAGAGGAGTGGACGATGAGGGAAGAGGAGGGGAAGAGGAGGGGAAGAGGAGGTGAAGAGGAAGTGAAGAGGAGGTGAAGAGGAGTGGACAATGAGGGAAGAGGAGGTGAAGAGGAGTGGACGATGAGGGAAGAGGAGGTGAAGAGGAGGTGAAGAGGAGGTGAAGAGGAGACAAGTAGGGAAGAGGAGGGACGGGGGACAAGAAGGGGACTACGAGGGACGAGGGGACTACAAGAGACGAGGTGGGGACAAGGAGAGAGAACGAGGAGGGTGAGGCATAAACCCTAATTTCTAATGGCCAGACTCCGATGGCAGCTGTGTCGAAGTTGACCAGCCTGGTGCTTTGGGTCACAGGGAGTTGAGGCATCGCTAGACGGATATAGGCAGCTCCTTGTCCTTCCTGCTCTGTTCACTGCCACCAAGGGCTTAGTGCCCTACGCCACCAACACAAAACGTTTGCACCAGTTCAGGACATCCCAGTGTAGCAGTGGACCAATCACAAGGGGTTGGTTGTGGAACTGTGCGACAGCATGAGGGGAGTTCAGAAGGTTGTACTTCTTGTTATCTCTGCAGCCCACGTTGATGCTGATGCACAAGGCTGCGTGTTGAAGGTCCTCTGGTATTTGCCCATTCATTAGACTTCTAAAAACCAAGGACTTTTAGATATGGCAAGAACAGCACTGCATTGTAATGTTTTCTCTCCTGACATTAGTGTGGTGGAGTTAGATCTTCTGAAATTGAACAAAATCATAACAAAACCACAAAGAATAATATTTAAACTGCTTAATATCATGCTTAAGAGATTCCATAATGTTATAATTGCACACAGGTTTCCACTGCAAACTTAACCCCTTGTAGTAATAAGAGAGGGGTTAACAGTCTGCTCAAGAACTTCTTCCTCTTGCTGGCTTCGGGATTCAATTTAACAACCTTTCAGTTACTGATAAGACACCCGAACCAACAAAGAAGTGGTTCCCAAACCTCTCCTGGGGATCCATGCACCTGATGTAACTCAGAGCTGGCACAACTGAATCAACTTTTCAACGAATCATCAAGCCCTCGACTACTTAACTAAGCTGAGCCGGTTCACGGGTGAAGTATTGATGTGAGTTGGCTCTAGAGGTTCGCTAGGTGTGTGAACCATTGCTGACTAGACCGTCTGCCATTCCTGTTGACGCCGGCCCCATGAACCACGGAGCCTGTGATGTCATTGCATCCAGCTGAGCCCTGGGGGCGGTGACGATTCAAACAAGACGGCAGCACTGACGGAAACCTTTCCAGTGATATCTTCCCTTCTTACTGCTGGAGAAGTGCACAGGCTCGACTATACATACAGGACCATAAAGGGTTGAAACCCCTCCCTCTGCTGCATAGCCAATCAAGTGACAGGGCTCTCATTTGACTGACAAACAAATGGACTGCCCCTTCACTCACACTAAACCTGAGCTTGTGATGCATCCAGCCTGGAAGGAAACTACTGTTGCATATTGGGATATTATTGTAATGCACATTTGCACATCATTATCCAGTAGAGGGCTATACACCCGAGTATTAAAGCATGTGCCACTTTTACTCTGAGTGTGAGAGTGTGTGTGTGTATGTGGTTTCCATGTTTGTGTGTGTGTATGTGTGTGTGTATGATTTTTGTGTGTTTTTGTTTCTGTGTGTATCAGGAAGATTAACAATTGTCAGTAACACTTGACCAAGCTGTTGCCAAGCTGCTTAGTTACATTAAACACACACATTTTTATATATGTATATATAATATAATCAATAAAATCACCCTATATAGCTTTTACAGTGGTTTGTATTGCTATCATACAATAACTGCTGAACCTAGCCCGGTAAAAGTGTGACAGAAAAAGACATTTGACAACTGACAGATGCAGTTTGAAAATATTATATTGATGTGCCAGTTGGAAGAAGGAAACCTGGAAATGTTAAACTTGCTAATTTGTTGAACACTGCTTGAGCTAAGGCTAGACACAGACCTAGCCACTGACTGGCAGATAGTGATGTGGTAGATAAGTACATTTCAAGACACCCATGTCTTGCAAACATTAACATTTTTAGACAACAAACAACAGCACTCTTTTCCTATCTGAACATGGTATTTTAGATCTGTCTGGTTTCAGACTCAGTCATTCAAAAACCACCGCTACGATGCTTTTCAGAAATAACATTGCAAAAGCCTGTGCTGCCATGTTTGCTGATTTGTCAAAAGTGTGGACACCGCCGATCATGTGATTCCATTAAATGGTTTGTCACCACTTGGACTGGAGTCTGACGCCTGTCGATGGTTTTACAGTTATCTCCAGTATAGGACTTCAGTGTGGTAGATGAGATCATGTAGGAGCTCACTGAGTTACACAAGGAGGTGCCTCAAGCTTCAGTACTCGACCCTCTACTGTTTACTGAAATATCAATGACACTGATGACATTTAAAAAAAAAATACGATTTTTGTACGCAGCTGATACTGGACTACATTGCTATTGACCAAACCTTGTTACATCTCAAGTCTGTCTCTCTAGATCTTCAGCAGATCCTCTCAGATCTTCAGCAGATCCTCTCAGATCTTCAGCAGATCCTCTCAGATCTTCAGCAGATCCTCTCAGATCTTCAGCTTGTGCTGAATGCAAACAGAACAGAATGGATGCTTTTCCCAAGGTCGCAGAAGTCAAATGAAAATGATTATGAAATGAGCAGCTCAAGCAGTGTCCTCCTCTCAGTTCTATTATCTCCTCCCGTCATCTAAAACTCTGCTAACTCAAGCATGACGTTCCTAGCATGACTGAGATAGTAATGAGGCCCACATTTCCCTTGGTGGCAAGGCACCATCAAAACACCTGTGGTCCACTATACAACAGCAGAAAAGGTGCTGGATATATAAATCAATAGGATTTCTCACACTGAGTGTCAGATCAGGCTAATAAACAACTTTTTTTTTAGGGAACAGCCTATCCTGCTCCTCTTTCCCAGGGAAGAGAGGCCTTCGTGTAGTATGAGGTCCTTTCTAAAATGTCCCTGTGTACAATATACTGTTTAGTAAACGATAAATATGACCACCACATAATCACAACCAAGACGGCAGTTGTGATTCACAGGAAACACACAACAGTATCAGAAACACACGCAAGCAGCATGCACAACGCACATGCACGTATGCACGGATGCGCACACTCAAAGACACATACTAACTCAGAAACCCCACAGACTGTTAACCCTCACTAAGCTAGTCTGCATCTGACTACCCCAAAGACTGTTAACCCTCAATAAGCTAGTCGGCATCTGACTACCCCACAGACTGTTAACCCTCAATAAGCTAGTTGGCATCTGACTACCCCACAGACTGTTAACCCTCACTAAGCTAGTCGGCATCTGACTACCCCACAGACTGTTAACCCTCACTAAGCTAGTCTGCATCTGACTACCCCACAGACTGTTAACCCTCACTAAGCTAGCCGGCATCTGACTACCCCACAGACAGTTAACCCTCACTAAGCTAGTCGGCATCTGACTACCCCACAGACAGTTAACCCTCACTAAGCTAGTCTGCATCTGACTACCCCACAGATCGTTAACCCTCACTAAGCTAGTCAGCATCTGACTACCCCACAGACTGTTAACCCTCACTAAGCTAGTCAGCATCTGACTGACGCTACAAACCCTTGTTTTGCTAGGATGTGTCGTGCACATGCATTATGTAACTGGCTGCTTAGCTGCTCAGCTAGCTGACATTAAACATTTTGCTCGCTTCTTTAGCAGTATGGCATTGTTACAGCCTTGCGTGGACTGACATTACCGTCTCCATCTTAAGCGCTAGCAAAAAAGCAAAGTTGCTTTCCTTTGAAGGTAGAATTTTTTGACAACATTGCCATTTTTCATGCAAACCTGCATAAATATCTTTACTCTGACCATTTAAAAATTGTGGAAGTAGCTTTGTGGCTGAAGAGGCTACTCAGCATTTAGTCACTAGATAACAGAATGATCAAATTCAGGAAATGTTTTATATGTGATTTATTTTTATCTTGTGCAATATCTTGTTAATGTAACTTTGAAGAGACAGTCCACCCATGTCACCC
>JACXGJ010009623.1:0-23855 GCA_016801105.1 Esox niger | reverse complement strand
GGAATAAGGTGCTGTGGACAGATGAAACTAAAATTGAGTTATTTGGACATTACAAGGGGCGTCATGCATGGAGGAAAAACAACACAGCATTCCTAGAAAAACACCTGCTGCCTACAGTCAAATTTGGTGGTGGTTCCATCCTGCTGTGGGCCTGTGTGGCCAGTGCAGGGACTGGGAATCTTGTTAAAGTTGAGGGACGTATGGATTCCACCAAATATCAGCAGATTCTGGAGACCAATGTCCAGGAATCAGTGACAAGGCTGAAGCTGCGCCGGGGCTGGATCTTTCAACAGGACAATGACCCTAAACACTGCTCAAAATCTACTAAAGCATTCATGCAGAGGAACAAGTACAACGTTCTGGAATGGCCATCTCAGTCCCCAGACCTGAATATTATTGAAAATCTGTGGTGTGACTTAAAGAGAGCCGTCCATGCTCGGAACCAATCAAACCTGAATGAATTTGAGGTGTTTTGTAGAGAGGAATGGTCCAAAATACCTCCAACCAGAATCCAGACCCTCATAGGAAGCTATAGGAAGCGTTTAGAAGCTGTTATTTCTGCAAAAGGGGGATCTACTAAATATTGAGTTATTTTTTTTGATTGTAGTGCCCAAATTTATGCACATGCCTAATTTTGTTAGAACAATTATTGCACACTTCCTGTAAATGGTATAAACTTCGTTTCACTTCTCAAATATCAATGTGTTTGTCTCCTATATGATATATTTAACTGATTTTTTTTATCCTAAGAACCAACGATTTATGAAGGAAAATTATGGAAATTAACAAGGTTGCCCAAACTTTTGCAGACCACTGTATTACAATAATCCGTTACATCTAACGTATTACCAAAAAACAGTAACTGTTCAAAACTATTGGATTACAGATAGTTTTCAATAAATGTGTTGTTACTTTTATACCCCAATACCTCAGTAGAAAAAGAATAGGTGCATAAAATAATTTACATTGAATGTTAGATTTTTTAAAATGTATTTAATGTAAAAAATGATGATCACATGCGAGCGTGGGATCATCATGTGTGCAAAGGTGAGTGCTCATAACCAGATTAGTGACCGATGAAGTTTGATTTTCTCTGGTTTTGGTTGGTTGGATGGCAAGTGAAAACAGAGTATATGTTTGATAATATTGGCCGCCCATGTAACATGTAATTTTGTTATCTACTATTGATGCATCTTTCAGAACAATGATGGCGATTGGCCTACCTAGTGTTATCTCTTTCAGACAGGAATTGTTTGGAAGAATAGACAATTATTTAGATAGCTGTAACATGGCGCTACCTTCAAGATGAAATATTATATGGAATTTATCACGATATTTGAAGAGAAGCTGTGTGGGCAAGCACTGCCAAATGATGATGATTTGCATATGATGCAGCCACCTCAACTCCATACGTGTAGGCCATGTGATTCTGCTTGCTTTGCAGTCCAGAATATTGCATTCATTAGTTCTCATTGGCTGCTGATGATGTTGAGTTTAATCTAAGAGTGCAGGTGTATAATCACAGTTTATTTATCATTTGAAAATCCATTGCTGGTGGCCCCAATAACTGCATGTTACGTTTGCGCAGCTAGTATGTATTTGTGTGTGGCTGTTCACAATTGCGGACATGCTTTCCCATGCCTGGGTTTTTTGCGTTTTGACAATTACTGCAGATTTAGTGTATGTGCAAAAAAGCTATGGAGACCTTGATTTTTTTTATATACAATATGGCAATATACACAATAGGGCAATGCCCTTTTCAAGAAATTGCCATTCATTTTTCAGCAATGTTTTAAATCAATAAAAAACATGAATAAAACACAAATAACAGATCAGATAAATCAGGTTCTGATCAGGCTATGTAAACTCTAACATTGATTTATCCCGCAAAAGTTGGTGAATTGTTAATAAGATGTTGTTATTTGTCTCTTAATGCTTCTTAAATTGAAAGTAATCTAAAAGTAATTCAAAGCAATCAGATTATGTTACTGAGTTTGAGTAATCATAAAGTGACAACTGATTACAAATGTGGAAAGGTAACTTGTAACTGTAACGGATTCAATTTAAAAAGTAACCTACCCAAACCTGATGAGGATGGTGTTGTTAGGTGAGACGTGTCAGGTTTCTGCCTCAGTGCCCTATGTTTCAGACAAAAAAAAATCTGTTTTGGTCTCATCTGACCAGAGAACCTTTTGCCAGATCTTTGTCCTCCACATGCAAAATGTAAACATGATTTTTTTGTGAGAATTTTTAACCTATAGTTTTTGCCTTGACGCCTATGTAGCCATTCTTTTTGGAGCATGCAGGTAACAGCTAACCTATGGACAAGTTCTCGCTGTGGAACTCACAATCTCCTTTTGGTTTAGAGGCCTCTCGTGGCCTCTGACAACAAACCTCACTGTTGGTGGACAGCCTACTCTAGTCAGATTTGGTGTTTTGCCCCATTCTTAAAATGAATAAATAATGGTTTGGACCATTTTTTTTATTAGCCAAATGTTGACTGGTTCTGTTTTAAGCAAATGGTTCAAATAAAAAGATTCTACAAAAAAATGTATTTAAGTGCTTGAGATATTCCCCACTGAAACGTTTTCACTGGTCTGTCTATCAGTTTGCTTTGACGTGTGATCTTCTTATACTCGCTTTAAACACTCGGGGTACTGATCAGTAATTCCCACCCTAAACCCCCCTGGGCAGCTAATGCAGTCTAGTTTAAGGGCAGACAAGGAAGAGACAAGTCGTGTTATTGTTGAGTGCCCCTTAAAGACTTAAGTCAACAAAACCCACAATTAATTCTTTCTAGATCAAATTATATTTGAACTGTGATTGGATTAAGTTTTGATTGACAGACATACTAACTAACAGATGGACGTTTATGTGTGTATTATCAGGAGAAGGTGGACATGATGACCATCCTAGCAGGCATCCTGTCTCTGGGAAACATCATGTTTGAGCCCACGGAGACTGATGCCCTCAGGGTCACTGACAAGTCCATTGGTTGGCTCAAAGCCACAGCTGTAAGTTACATGCTCCTCCACTCATTGGTCTTGTTGTTTTTCCCTAATTGTTTATTTTTCCCATCTGACTGACATGGTGGCAGTGTCAATGATTGTTAACATTATTTGTTACACAGGAACCCGTTGATTAAAGTAAAGCGAGTAATTACAGAAGCAACATCTGTTAAAGGGAAATAACATGCCTAGGTTAAAAAATCCCTCTAAGTCACGGCTACCTAACTCGGTGCCAGTAGAGCTACCATGCTGTTGGTTTTCTTTTCAACCCTTATTTAGCACACCTGATATAATAATATTAATATATATAAATAAACAGGTTAGTCCCAGCTGGGATTGGAGAAAGAACATACAAGTCAGTAGCTGTCCAGGAACGTGGTTGGTTAGCCCTGCTCTTATTCATTGTTGAACTGTCTCAAGGTCAAAGAAGGCAACAACGCTCCCAGTTCTGTCACAGCGCAAATAGCAGCCCAGCGGATTTTGATATAAGTGCACACTTTGACTGACAGTCCAAAGAGAATTTTGTACTATTTGAAATTTCACATTATTCCCCTTTAATGTCTACAGTTTCCTCATTAGCCTGTAAAGGCCTTTTGCAAACTTTGTTTCCTCCATAAAAACGTCATGGCTGTCTCCTCTCAAAATGATTTCTGACATTTTTAACATCGTCATCTGCTAGCTCCAGGAGTGTGTGGAACATGCCGTATTCATTTCATGTTTTAAATGTCAGTTGTGGGTTTTCCTTTTCTAACGTTACTGCCCGTGTCAATGGGTCATCTTTGGAGAAGCAAAAAGTAAACTATAAAACCCGCATCTCACATTTATCACAACATGTATATGGTATTAACCACAAATGATTGGAGTTCCCCTTTTTAGTTTTGCTGTGACAGAACATTTTTCACTTAGATAATTATTTCACAAAGTTTTACGGAATTGCTTTGGGAGGTCAAAAGAAACAGATATACTTTGGCTAGCTTGACGCTGCTCTCTGAGCGAGAGAGTCATGTGCAAAGAGAGACAGTCCCACAATTGCTTCAATTGATTTATGAACTTAGACACATTGTCGATATTCATTGCTGTTGCTCTTTAAGGGAAAAATGTATCTCAGAGAGTTGTCAAACTAATTTGTGTGTACTGTATGTGTACTGTACATGTACTGTATGTGTACTGTACTGTGTTCCATTTTCTACTGTCTGTTTGTGAATACATATATCCACAAGCTATTTAAACAGGTGATGGGGTATGCTTGTGTGTGTGCATGTGTTTGTGCCTTCTATTTATACAGGTAACTGATTGCCACTTCCACCACAATCCATCCCCCTAAAGCAGGCCTCTCAGGCAGACTTTGGTGGGCTGAGGCCACATCTGGCTAGCCCTGATAAGATCCCGGGCCTGTGAAAGGTCACAACATGCTATATTTGTTTTGTTTAATAGAGAGGAAATGCTCCCAATACTGAGTGTTCATTCAAATGACGTAGAACCCGCTACCCTTTGGCCATTTTTCATAGACATTTGTGCAAACCAACGTGATCTGGGTTCAGTGTTGGCTATAGCGTGCTAATAGCAGAGGTCCCATCCCTAGAGGTGTTTCTCAATCTGTCAAAATATTGGGCTTCTGTGTCAGGGTTTTTTCTAATTACTACTGTAGATAACATAAGGCAAACTTAATTTGATTAGAAACCTTTTTGAGTGCTATGAGCAAATCAGTTCTACATTGAGAAATGCATTATGCTTTTTTACGTTGATTCATTATTGCTGTCCAAGTGATAATGGGTTCATGCATGCTGCTTTTTCTTGCAAGGTTTTTGCTTGGCATGAGGCCTAGAGGTTCTGATTGAATTGCAAATGTCACGCACTCTACTGAACTGCACATCCCTTTGTCTCAGTGGGCCTTGTTATCTGGATATGCCAGTCAATATCACGCACGCTCTGCAGGTAGACTAGTGGTTAAAGCACGGGGCAAGTAACAAAAAGGATTCCCTGTGCCGACAAGGTGAAAAACCTGTTCATGTGACCTTGAGCAAGGGACTTAACCCTAATTGCTCACATATGTTGCTCTGGATAAGTGTGTATGTGTACTAACTATATTAACAAATACATAAGCTAATGTGTTTAATTTAATTGCTTTGGGAGATTTGTCTGTATGTTGTTATATGCTAATGTGTTGGCCTTCTCAGGGTCAGTTTGGGGTGCAGGAGGAGGAGTTGCTGAGGAGCCTGATCTGTACTCTGTCTGTGACGAGGGGAGAGGCCATTCGAAGACTCCACAACCAGCAACAGGCCGAAGGTACGGAGAACCACACCCAAGCACTAGACCCCCCCCTTCTCTAACACCTTAGCCCTTATGAGGGGGCCTGGTTCGACCTTATCAACCATGGAGTCTAACTGACCTTTGCAACTAAGAACAATTGCTGTGTGAATGTAGGAAAAAAAATATCTGACTAGATTTGTCTTTTGGGAAAGTGTATGCCACATTGATATTTACTGAACAAGTACATCAACACAACTGTCTCACTTCTACTTTCTATTTTATACTTCTTTATAATCTATGAAGTCTATGAACCTGTATTTACAAAAGGCACATTCTTTTGGGCCTGTAAGACCTCAGGGGACTGCTGTTTGGTCTTCCGTTGGGCCTTTCCATGAAACTGAAGAGCAGAATGTTTGTGTACAGACCAGATCAGCTAGAACACAACTCTAAAGACACAGTACCAGTTATGAGTCAAGAGATGATTGCTGCACACCTCCGTCTTTTTTTAATTAGATTGGTGGGGTTTTTTTGGAGCAGCTTTATAATTTCAGTGGTTTGCATATTGTGACTGGAGTGCATCATTAACTATGTTTCCTTCAGTACTTTGTTTGCAGGTAAACTGTAGTGAAAATTGACCTTTTATGTACACAATTTCACCTAGAACTGCCTTTTATCCTCAACTGCTATATTTTTTATGCAGATATTAGAATAGTTGCATGGAATAATGTTTTAAGAACTGGAAACCTTGCTAATGGAAGCAAAAAGAGATCTGAAGCTTAAAACAAAAATGCTTATCATGTTTTCAAGATTGCTTGACTCCACTAATGTTGTCTTTTTCTGCAGATGCCAGGGATTCCATTGCCAAAGTGGCTTATGGGAGAGTGTTTGGTTGGATTGTCAGTAAAGTTAATGAACTGCTAGCTCCTGACATTGATTTGGACATTGAGCTCAAGGAAATAGGTCAGCAAACTTCAAATATAACAACATTCCTAAACTTTTCATAATGGTTATTCCTCAGTAATGGTCAGATTGGCCTTTCTCTTTTCTTGTTCTGTAACACAGGTATCCTCGACATTTTCGGATTTGAAAACTTTTCTGTGAACCGTTTTGAGCAGCTCTGCATCAACCTGGCCAATGAACAGCTGCAGTACTTCTTTAACCACGTATGTGTAAATGTCCTAGACACCGAGACGTAGCCCTGCAATCTACAGGCATTAGTTGGTTAATTACATTATTAAGTAAAAAGTGGACATCAAAGTTAAACAGTCTTGAGTACAACAGCTTCTGCTTTTTGAGTGGTTAAATGTTATTTCAGTGACAGGCCACCAAAACATGTAAGTAGGTCAGCTGACATGCCTATGCTTGGTTATTTTCCCCATTCACCCTGCTGTGATGTAAAGCACCAAGCTCTACTGTCAACAGTGTAATAGCATCTTTTGGACCGTCATTTACTTTTTCAGAAGCTTAAAACTAATGCTAAGGTTGAGTATGTGAGTGGATAAGGTCAATTTCCAAAATGTTCAACATGACACCAGATCAGGATCCCTTTGGCCTGACTCATGGGCCTTCTGTCCTATCATTTTGTCACCAGGATCTGGATTTAGCATCTTGTCTTTCTTTCTGAAACAAATTCTAGACTCTATTGGCAGATTTCGGAGGGTGGGTTGGGTTTACAAATCAGCTTATATATTTATTTGTACACTGTTGGATCATTACCCTGCATTACATAATCTGTGTTTCTGTGCACTACATTAGATTATTAAGTACACAGGGCTTGAAGCTCCAGGGCATGCTTTAATTAAATTATTGGACTAAGCAGATTGAGCCAATGAAAGGTGCTTTACTGTGACCAAAGCTCTTTTGAATGAAACTCCAAACCTGCTGTTATTATTTTGTGGTTTATTAGTCTTTGTATGTATTTGCTGTCTACAGCACATTTTCCTGATGGAGCAGAATGAATACAAACAGGAAGGCATCGAGTGGGAAACCATCTCTTTCAAAGACAACAAACCTATCTTGGTAAATTGACACATCTTGTTATGCTTTCTCCCTCCACCTTTAAAGTGTTCGTCTTTCTCTCTCTCACAATTACTCTCCGTCTGTCTCTTGCACAATTAGAGGTTAGAAAAGACAGGCTGAACAGTCTGTAGTCACAGGAAGGGGGGAAATGCTGATTGGCCATTGTTCTGTCACATACTAGAGGCTAACTAGACACAACTGCTTCATGCCAATGGCCGTGTCAATATAGGCAATATTGGTTTAATTAGGCAGCCATGTCCATTGCTGAAGGCAAGAGTAGAGCCAGTCTGTAACCTGTAGAATAAAATGGACCCATGGAAATCAGATGGGATTGGTCCTAGGGTACAGGACCAGCCAATGAAGATCAGGTAAGGTGTCCATGTTTTCAACGGAGGACTATAAACCAGACCCTTGTACTGTGAGAATGTGTACATGTACAATTGTGTACAATGTTTAACTCGGTAAACAATTAGCTAATTTAGATGAACCCAACTATAATTTTTGCAATGGAAAATGTGTTTGTATCTCCTGCAGGACTTGCTTCTCACTAAGCCCATAGGAATCCTTTCTCTCCTGGATGAGCAGAGTGCCTTTCCTCAGGTATAGTACAAAAGAATGTCCACAAAGTGTTTGGAAATGTCCCATCCCATACGTATTGATCGCAAACAATCTCTTCTTTTTCCTCACAGGCATCAGACAGAGACTTTGTTGACAAGTTGAACAGTAAATTTAAAAGCAGCCCCCACTATGAGGTGGTGCGGAGTCATAGCCCCCTCTTTACTGTGGTTCACTATGCAGGGAAGGTAAGGTTACTCCATATACTGTATGTCTATATACTATATACGTAGTTTATAATGCACTATAAGTTGTGCTATATGCCATTATTAGCTTTGTTTTTTATAACCTTTACTACATTATGACTGTATTGTAACCCATGAAACATTTGCTGCGTGGTTTATATAAAGTGAGTTGTGTCTTTGTTGCGCCTAGGTCCAGTATAATGGAGGGGGCTTCCTAGAGAAGAACAGAGACACCATTCCAGCCAGCATCAGAGGGCTCTTAATCAACAGCGTCACCCCTCTACTCAGTGTTCTCTTCTCTGGTGTGTATTGGTTCAGGTTGGGCATTGTTCTACTTGAAAACATTCATCACTGTCTGTGTGGAATGTCAAATATTCAATATGTAATAATATTCAAATATTTGATGTCTTTTCAGCCACAATCTCCAGGACAGGGACCTTGATGCCACGTAAAGCAAAGGTCGATCATAAAATATCCATGTCGGTTTTCACCAAATTTCACAAGTTTCTGTAGAATAAATTACTTTTGATGACAAGTAGACATGGTCACATTTTGTGCCTTTCATATAGCGCAAGTCAGACCGAAAATTTGGTTTTGGTGGTTTAAAGGATGTTTCCCTTTTAATAATAGCTCATGCAAACGGTGGATGACAACTTTAACTCCACCAGGAAACAGTCTGTGGGGGCCCAGTTTAAGGTAAGATGGCAATCGGCTCTGGTTCCGGTGGAATTTCAACCCTGACATGTTTCACCAATACATTTCCTTATGATTTCTGAGCTCTAACGTTACTGACAATCCCTGAAAAATATGCCCATCTATGTTGTAGACCACTGTAAAATAATCCAAATATTCTTCACTCGTTGGGTTTGTCGTACCGGCAGCATTCTCTTGCTGTGCTGATGGAGAAGATGTTTGCAGCCAATCCTCACTTTGTCCGCTGCATCAAACCCAATGGTAGCAAGTTACCTGACCTAGTGGACAACAAAATGGTCATGGACCAGGTGAGAACCCAGACATATCCAAACATAGATATTATTTCATTTGTAGCTGTATTGTAGGCATGTATACCCTATGTTAGTAAAGAAATACTGCTGGAAGTAGCATCTATAATACGGTATTGATCAAAAGTGTGGATTGATTCCTCTTCAGACTCAGGGTTTGTTTTGCAATCTGCACAAAAAGAATGAAAGCCGAATGATACCATCCAATCCTTCCACTCTTTTTTTATCTGTCCATTTAAGTAGGGTTATTTTTGCTTTCTGTTCTCTAATGCAGTGGTTCTCAGATGTTTTTGGACAAGGGATTATTTTGTGATAGTAAATCTGCATGTTAAGAAATAACATGTTTTTTCTGGCTTCAGCTTTGCTTGCCGGAATTAATCAAATTCCTTAGGTTTCAAGCTGAATTTCACTTTCATGATTCCTCACCTTGAAAGATGTCATGAGAAAATGTAATCCATAGGCCAAATGGAACTAATCCATGATTGAGCTTTGTTTAAACAGCAATTTGAAACTTAAGAATAAATAAAAAAAGCATAATTAAAACCACTCAATCACTTGATATCAACTCACTATTTGATTTGAATTTACTTAAGTGTTGGCCGTAAAAATAAACATGCTCAAAGGATTTCAATAGATGCTTCTCCATTAAATTGCAAGTATTACACTAGAAATAGGATTCATGTGTAACTGTGGATAACAGTGTACCAATATTACATAGATGGTTGTTTGATTTAAGGATGTCATATTGTACTACACCCTCTATAAACGTCCACTGATCCCTTGGCTAAAGTAAGTTAAATCACTTGAAGTAATAAGATCTGGACTGCCTCTCCTACCTTCGCAGCAGTTTCAGTACCACCATCTTAATGAATGAGCCCCTCCCCAGTATGGTGCTATGTGGTTGTCTTTGCTGCAACAGCGTCTAGCTCTGAGAGCTTTGGGTCACTGTAGCTGGCTTACTGGGTGGGGTGTTAATAGGAAGTGGATTTGGCCCCTGGGAAGGCCTAGTAAAGCCTTGATGACACAATGGCTCAATAGCCTGACCTGTCAGTGAACACTGCAGTCTAGCTTGACAGTAGGGGGCTTTGTTCCTGCCCTCCCCTGGTCTCTAATAGTCAATGTTTTTTAATTGTTTGTCTAGGGTTGAACTGATAGGGAAGTACAACGCCGTAATGACTGGTGGGTCAGTCTGTGTTGAAGCTGATTGGTTAACATTGTATTCATAAAGATTGCTGCTATATGATTTCTAAACCATTTCTGACTGCTACATGATTCTGTGTGTTTCCTTGTTTTGATGTCTTTACTTTTAGTTCACAATTTGTCAAATTGAAACTAAAAAATTAAGAAATACCCTTGAAATGAGTAGGTGTCCACACTTTTGAACATTGTAGAGTTCTGCCTCATCATATGCCATTATATTCACACATACAGTACCAGTCATTTAGCTCTCTGCTGTAGATCTGTCCTCCAAAATCAAGACTAGTTCAAGACTTTGCCAAACAGTGGTCTTTCCTAAGCTGTACAAATAAGATTTGCTTTTTGAACAATCATTCTGAGTGCTATGACTTTATGTTACATCGCCACCTGCTGTTGAGATTTGACATTGCATTTAACATTTGTATTGCATGTAGTTAGCAGTATGCAATGTAGCAACCTGCTGGTTATCCTCTTAGACCCAATGCTGTGAAGGGGACATTGTCTTGCACAGAGTGCTCTTTTTCATCATCCAATCATTCCACCCTTATTTATCTGTCCATTTTAAATAGGGTTATTTTCCTTTTCTGTTGCAAAGTGTTTGCTTTCTGTTTAATGCAGTGGTTCACATATGTTTTTGGACTAGGGATTATTTTGTGATAGTAAATCTGGAATAGTTTTTATCAGGTATTAGTTGGGTGTGATAAGAAATAACAATAGTATTTCTGGCTTCTTCATTTTTTCAATGATTCTTTTCATCAGGTGTCAAGCAGAATTTCACTTTTACTTTCATGATTCCTCACCTTGACAGATATCCATAGAAAATTTTACCCATAGGCCAAATGAACCTAATCCATGATTGAGCTTTGCCTAAACAATCATTTGACAAATTAAAAAGATATCATGTGAACGTGTTTCAAACAACTCAATCACTTGATATGAACTCACTATTTGGTTCGAAGTTACTTATGTGTTGACCATAAAATAATAAAGATCAACATGCTTAAACATTTCTGCACACCCCCAAAAAATTTGGAAAACATTCAATCTGAGTTGCTTTGGATAATCGCATCAGCTAATTGTCTACAATGTACATGAAGTTGCTCAAAACATTCAATAACCAACACACCTTTTTTCAGCTAAGATACAATGGCTTGCTGGAAACTATCAGGATACGAAGAGATGGTTTCTCCTGGCGACCCTCATTCACAGAATTTGCACAGAGGTGTGTGCGTGCGTGCTAACGTTTTTTTTCTTTCTTTTGCATTACTTGTAAAAAGGCTTCAGTTATATCTTTGCCAATGCACTGCATGCTGATATTACTGTTTTAGCACACAATGCTAAACTCTTCTCTGACCTTCAGGTATAACATTCTGCTGATAAAGCCAGATATACCACTAACCAAAGAAAGGTATGTACTGACATCCACCATCAATATGTTGTGATATTTCACAGACTGTTCAGTACCCAAGACCAATGTACTTTGTTTAGCTACTTCAACTGTAACCTGTGGTCTGTTTTTAGCTGTATGTCCATCCTCAACACTACAGAGATTCATGGATGGAAGTCTGGGTAAGGCTTTATTAGTTAAATCTGTTGTGAAAAGTACTAAATGGCCACTGTCTGTTCCTGTAACAACGCTTCATTTCACAAAGTATGCATTCATCATTGTCATTGTGGTGAAATTGCTCAATTGAGAAATGTTGATTACAGTAAAAATACTATTTGGGGTTTTGGTAGCTGCCTCTTTGGGAACCTAAGAACACTCATTACTAAACTTTCTCTCAGGTTTCAACTCGCCCAGTCCAACATTCAGTCTTATAAAACAGTCTTATAAAACTGTCTGTCAATCCACACTTTATCTTCAGTTAACAGCTCAGTGTTGTTTTTGGGTTGCATTGTGAGGTTAGCTAAGGTTTTGGTTAAATAACCATCTGTATTTGGGAGCTCCCACGAGGCACTCAATTAAATTGAGGGGTGGAGGTTGTATCTCCCCAAGAGAATACGTGAGGTCCAGTGAAGCATTACTTGTTTCATTGTGTAAAAGTAAGGTAGGTTTTAATCCTGCAAGCTAAATTGAGGTAATTTGTCAAAGTTGCCTTTATCTAATGTCCAAGTTGATAGAGTAGTTTAAAAACAAACAGAATAGCTTGGTGGGTGTGATGCTACCTCAACAAACAGAATAGCTTTCTCAGAGCTATTCTGGGAATTACTGCGATAACATGATCAAGATCGTGACTACTTATTGAGCATCACAAAAATGGGAGATGAAAAGGGGAATATTTAATATACTGTTTATCTAAAATACACTTGCTTTTATTTTCTCTTAGCTCCTCTCGACTGTTTTTTAAGTACTGGCACCAGGAGGAGTTAGCAAGGCTGTTGGAGAGGCTGGGCAAGGCTGCACTTGTCATCCAAAAAAGTAAGGGCCACACAGACATAGAATTTGGAACATAATCTCTGTGTCTCAATGGCGTCTTTGAAATGTTCCTGCTTTTTATCTCAGTCCTGAGGGTAAAAACCCTGTCAGTTATATAGCCAGTTTCATAATTATTGAAGTAAACACTGAAACAAAACAAAAGGGGACATGTCTGAACAAATGTTGCAGTACAATCAGTCATGTTACTTTCAGTTTCCTGTGCTGCTCTGTTTTTGTGGCAAGATGAAGGACGTGCTTCTGACCTGCGGTATTGATGTGGGTGTCCTGTGTCTGTTGACTGGACCAAATGTAGTATCTTCCACATCAATACCATACACACCGATCAGCCAAAACATTATGACCACCTGCCTAATATAGTGTAAGTCCCCCTTTTGCCACATAAACAGCCCTGACCCGTGGAGACATAGACTCCACTAGACCTCTGAAGGTGTGCTGTGGTATCTGGCACCAACATGTTAGCAGCAGATCCTTTAAGTCCTGTAAGTTGCGACGTGGGGCCTCCATGGATCGGACCTGTTTGTCCAGCACATCCCACAGATGCTTGATTGGAATGAGATCTGCAGAATTTGGAGGCCAAGTCAACACCTTGAACTGGTTGTGTTCCTCAAACCATTCCTGGACCATTCTTGCTTTGTGGCAGGGTGCATTTTCCTGATGAGAGGCAAATGCCTTCAGGGAAAACCGTTGCAATGAAAAGGTGCACATGGTCTGCAACAATGATTAGGCAGGTGGTACATGTCAAAGTAACATCCACATAAATGGCAGGACCCACATGGCCCAGCAGAACATGGCCCAGCAGAACATCACACTGCCTCCACTGGCTTGCCTCCTTCCCATATTGCATCCGGGTTCCATGTGTTCTCCAAATAAGCAACACACATGCACCCAGCCATCCACGTGATGTAAAAGGAAACGTGATTCATCAGACCAGGCCACCTTCTATTGGTCCGTGGTCCAGCTCTGATTCTCTCGTGCCCATTGTTGGTGCTTTGGGCAGTGGACAGGGGTCAGCATGGGCACCCTGACTGGTCTGCGGCCACACAGCCCAATACGCAACTAACTGCAATGCACTGTGCGTTCTGACATCTTTCTATCAGTACCTCCATGAACATTTTCAGCAATATGAGCTACAGGAGCTCGTCTGTTGGCTCGGACCACACGGGCCAGCCTTTGCTCCCCACATGCATCAATGAGTCTTGGCCGCCCATGACCCTGTTGCTAGTTCACTCCTTGGCCCACAAGGGCTGCAGTTTTGGAGATGCTCTGACCCAGTCGTCCAGCCATCACAATTGATGACCCTAGTAAAATTTGCTCAGATCCTTAAGCTTGCCAATTTTGTTTCTGCTTCTAACACATAAACTTTGTTCACTTGATGTCTAATATTTCCCACCCACTGACAGGTGCCATGATAAGCAGTGACGATGAGTGTTATTCACTACATGTGTCAGTGGTTATGATGTTATGACTGATCGGTGTGGTTGACATGTTTGCCTCATTCCTTCTCACATCCCCCTGTCCCGCTCCACGTTGTCCCTGTGTGTTCCAGACTACCGCGCCCTGCGCTGCAGAAGGAAATATCTGGCCCTACTGGCAGAGCTATACCGACAGAGAAATGCTCTGAGAGAGAGGGAGGAGAAGGAGAGAGAAGCCAGGGAGGAGGAGGAGGAGGAGGAGAAGAGGCGGAAGGAGGAACTGGAGGAGGAGATGAGGAGGCGACTCGACATAGAACAGGAGAACAAAAGTAAGGACTCAGTGGTTCAATTGCCCATTACTCTTCTGTGAGTTGTGTTCTTATCTTTCTGCAAACATTCTTAGTATTTTTGTATGCACGTTGGCTAATACAGTTCAGTAAGACCTCAATTCTGCTACTTTATTGTGTGTGTGTGTGTGTGTGTGTGTGTGTGTGTGTGTGTGTGTGTGTGTGTGTGTGTGTGTGTGTGTGTCAGGGCCTGTGTCTCCACCCGTGCCTCTACCCAGGAAGAAGAAGCCACAGCCCCGGCCTCGCTCCATCCTGCCACCGGCTGCCCACCTGGTCCCTGTCCCCCGGCCGCGGAGTAAACAGTTTGAGGTGAGCCAAGCTACACCGTAACACTGTTTCGCCTGTAGACAGCATGTTGACTGACCTGCCTGTAGACAGCATGTTGACTGACCTGGTTTCTTTTGACCCTCACCTTCCCACTCTTTGCCCTGACTTCCACTCTCAGTCTCTGATGACTTTACTGGACCCTTAAACTACCCTCAGATTGACCCTTTCCGGATCCCATTGTCTCCCCCAGGCCACGCCCTTTGACAACTTGGAGGTCCACATGGAACTGGCTGAGCTGATTGGCCAGGCAGGCGGAGAGGAGCGGGCCAGGGAGAAAAGAATGAAGAGGAGGAACACCATCCGTTGGTTCAAGGAGACGCAGGTCCGCAAGGTGGTTCGGAATGGTGCATTCCCCTGCTGGTTCCACGGCATGATCACACGCAGGTCAGAAAGAACGCCACACATATGAAAAACACACACTGAATTCTCACATCTCACGGACTGGAACACGTCTTTCCTGCCTAGACAAGCGGAGGACCTGATGACTGAGAAGCCCGTTGGCTGCTTTTTGATTAGAGTTGGACAGAGTCGGGAGGGCTACACCCTAACGTACAAGTAAGATAAAGGAGACTAACACATTCTCAATCCAGTGATACAATGAACCCCTGACCTCCCGCTTGGCCTTAGTGCCCGGTGTGCTTTAACCAATGACCTCTCTGCTGTCAGGGGGGAGAACCGCTGCCGGCACTACATGATCGAGATGCAGTCCAATGGGAAGTATGTGATCCTGGGGGAGGACAAGGCCCACGCGTCCCTGATTGACTTGGTGCAGCACCACTGTCAGGTGGGCATCAAGCCCTTTAATGAGCTGCTCACCGTGCCCTGTGGACAGGTCAGAACAAACCGTGTTAGATACCGTCTCGGCCCAGATTCTGTTAAATAATTTCTTGACTTTTATAATGATGAGGGCATCATCCCTTTAGTCTGAGAAGAGCTATATGGTTTTCTGAAAGCTTCTAGACAGTTTATACAATTCCACAAACGACATTCATGGACTGTACTAGGTTTACTACACAAAGTTCTTTTGTATTTCCCGTTAGACGTGTGATAAGAACACTGACTACGAAGACTTTAAGGGGCTGGACCACCTGACTGCAGCTGACCACAGGAGCCCTGAGGATGAGCTGGAGGAAGGCCTGTCTGGCCCTGACCCAGTGCACCTTAATCTCCAGAGGCTCTTCATGACCCCAGGGCAGAGCTCCAGTCTGGAAGCCCAGAGACCTCCTGTCCTCAGGCGAATATCTGACGGTAGACACCGTGCCGAGGCTGGAGGAGCGAGGGTCAGAGATGGGGAGGGGGAGAGTCACCCCAAGAGCAGGCCCTTCCCTCGGCTGTATCCTTCTATCCGATTAGCTATGAGGGAAATCCAGCAGATCCAACAGGTGAGAGGCATAGAGGGAGGGGACATCTAGCGGAGGCGACTTAACATCTCTGATCCATTCTCAGTATTTCAAAAGCATTCTGGTTCTGGCGCACGTGAATGGAGAAAGCTCATCCCAGGCCCCAATTCAGTTTCACAAACAAAATCGGAAAAACGGAAACAATAAGGAAGGAACCAAACTGAATTTGCTGCAGGCTGTTGGTTGTTTTCATAGTTGTCTAGAGGAGCATTTGGGGAGGGAATGTTGGCCCCCTCAAGTGGATGTCTGTCCCCCAGTCTACTTGAGGTGTCCCCTATGACTTATGTCATTTAATATAGCATCTGTGTGTATGATTCACAAGCTGTCAGACCAATTATCTTAATCAACTTATTGATTCGTAATGGTTGATTGTATATTTCTGATTCATCCTTCGAGAGGCTTCGGATTTGCAATCGTTTTGTAACAGACTCACAAAGGCTGTCGGCTTTTATGGAAGGTTACTGCACTACAAAAATACTTTCATATTCACTATTGTGAAATGTGTTTTTTGAATCCAATCCAAACCATCCTAGGTGGTTTCTGGGCCTTAGGCTGGATTGTAGGATCTCTAAGAACCAGATTATCAGAACACAGAGCCAAGGTGACAGAATTCACACATGGGTATCTTGGCCCCAAGTGTTCAGTCCATCTGCATTCCCAAAGAAACCTGAGTGTGTAATGTTGTCTGTGTTTTCTCTATAGCACTTCTCGGACAGTCAGGATCATATTCCTTCGGTCTCTCACAATGCATCCAAACCATCTTGGAGAAGGACAGGTAGGTTATAGTTCTGTTCTGCAGGACTGGGTTAGGCAGGGCATAACATTGTGTCATTATTTCATCCAGAGTCAGCTCTATTCATGCACATTTCATTACATTCAAGCCCACACACCACTGTGGTGTGCCTGTTTAAGTGTACATGCCTTTGTTCTTACCTGTGTTTTTAAGAACACCCCCTAAATCACATTTCAGTATTCAGCCAAGCAGCTGTCCATCATGACTTATGCTACTTTTGTCTGTTACAGATCCATAACTCATGGGAGTGTGGGAGTTCATTCAAAGCTGCTATTTATTGTTATTGCCAAACTCAATGAATTACCTAGACCATATTTGGTTTAAGGTTTTATGAACAAATTGGAAGGAGATTCATCCTTGTTTACTAGTACATCTTATGTTTTTATTTTATAGCAATTTTAATTTAAGGGCTACCTTTGTTTCTGAATGTCTTGTTTCTTTTTATTTAAATGTAAATTATGCAGTGGAAACTTTTATTGTTTGACATTTTATATCTGCTTGTATCACATTTTTACTTGATATTAAAAATTTTAAAAGTACTTTGACTCTGAATATTAGTCATCAATGAGGTTTTTCTTTTTTACATCAGCCAATAGTTGTGGAGACCTGTGGAGAGGAGGGGTTTGTCATTAGCAGATATTTACAGCCAGTAAGCCACATTTGGAATAATTGAGAGAACAGGTTAATGGGAGTCACACGCTTGTACATACAGTAGATGAAAACCAACCAGGTTTGTATGCGGCATAGATCTACATAAAACAGATACTGGACCCTACACTTCTTGATGGATCTCCGGGTTCTGGCTCTTGTGCTGTCTGTCACCATCTACTCTGTCCAAGGTAATGATGCTGTAAAATGTATTGTTATACTGTGGTCACAATTCTTGTCCCAGTGGTGTGTGGTGTTACAGGTTTTTGCTCTTAGATTTTATTATTTGACTGATAATATTGATAGGTTTTTGCTCCTATGACCTGATATTCATCAGCATTATAATGTACATTCACGATATTGTGTAGCCTAATTTGTATTGAACTGTTTTAAGTTATGTCAATTAACTTGACCTTACAATGGCCAAATCCATGCAGTGGCACAAGGACAGAAAACAAGGAACCTCAGAAATAATTTTAAACTATCAATGTTCAATGGAAGTAAAGTCATTTAATGACAGTGTGAATATATACATATTTTCGGCACAGCAGGGGGCCTCGTATCATTCGTACATACGGACAAATATGTGGGTAAACCATGAGTACCTCAGTATTTACCCATAAATTGGCATTTATCAGTGTTGAGCTTGATAGGAAGGTGTGCGTATATCTACGCAAATTTCAACGTACGCACATCCTAGCGTTAGAATTGAAGAAATACCATGCTCTTTCGGAAACGCAGATAGAGGTATGTCAACTGAAACACATGGGAAAAATCGTATAAAAGAAATAGGAATAGCGTACAGGAATGCGCAAACTTTCCTGCAACCGCTGGATTACAGGCTACGGATGTAGCAAGCATCAAAACTCTGCAGCCTGTACAGTAGCTGATCCAAAAACTGTAAGGACTAATGAGTTGTAAAACGTAGTCTTTTGTGGGCATCACATAAGACGAGCAATCGCCCCATGTATATGTGCGTAAAGCAGCACATTTGATCATTCATATTTTATCATATACTACGGAATGCCGATTTATTTAAAGATGCTCACTTTTCGACCTAGTTTCTTCGTGTTTTTGAATGAACTACAGCGTAATCATATGTTGGCTTACAATTAGAATTTCAACAATACATTTCAGAAATTACTTATTTAAAATTATCACTGAATGAAAATGACGATAACAAATTAGGTACGCTTATTCACCACAACTCGAATAAAACAGCCAATAGGCATACTTCAAATAAAGTTATAGGCTATTGCTCTGCAATGGGAGAAATAACCTATCATTCACATTTCGTCCACCTTCTGTAGTTCGGAAACTGCTAGGAGTGCAGCAAATCGCTTTCTCGCGTCCACTGATCTCTGACCACACATTTTATTTACAACAGCCACGTCTAGCAGTGCAAAATATTGATGACTGCTAGTCGGGCTGCTCGATACGTTTCGAAAAAGGACATGTTTTAGATTCTATATCGGATATTATTATTTGAAGTTCACATTATGTGACGTTTATTTTCTTGTAAGTTTTTCCGACTGGTCTCCGACCTTCGTGTTTTGACTGAAATGTCATTGGTCAGCAGGTTTTTGATACAGTAAATGGGTAAATGTAGGCATTCTTAGCGCGGAGATCGTAAGCTCGTTCACGTACGCAGAAGTAAAGTATGGGTCTGATTTGAGAATTTTGGAAGTATGCGTATGTGTTGCGAACGCCAGTTTGATAAATACCGTTTTTTTGTGCGCACTTAAATCATAGGATTTCCACGTACGCCAGAATGTAGTCAAACGTTCGCAAGATTGATACATGATGCCCCAGGCGTATTAGTTAGAAGTTCGGATCGATCTCGCTCTAACTTTAAACGTAAGGCATGTGAAATGACTATACAATGTAAGTGAGTAGTCCAGCCACATAAAAGGAAAACTGCTATGTTCAAGGAAAGGATGTTGTGGCAAAGCAGGTTGTTTCTTGGACATTGTAATTAATTATTTAAATGTATTTTTCAGGATGGCCAAAATGTTGTGCTCAGACATCAGTTATTCCTCTCCGCATACTACGGAAGGTGGTGCGATATGACGTCCAGAACAGCAGTGGAGCATGTGAGATCGACGCCGTCATGTGAGTCCTGTAATTTAGGCAAAATAATGCAACATCGCAAACCCCGAAGTTTGCCTGTTTCACTTTACTACAAAAACACATGCCTGTAAGGTTAAGACGTCCACCACCATTAAGTGCTTTTCAGAAACAAGTTTTGCTGCAGATCTATACAGATTATAGGGCGAGTTTCATATTAATGTTTTTGCTGAGAATACTACTTCGAACATAATATACTCGGATAAAATAATGTATGGAATGCCAACTGTCCCTGTTATTGTACTGCAGAATATATGCCAATGGGAAGAAGTACTGTGCAGAACCAAGAACGAAGAATCGGCTGATAAAGTGGAGACGTAGGCGGATGTCGATTCCGAAATGAGAACGCGCATGCTGCACAGTCCCTTCAGTGCTGCCTTAAGGATGTTTTAAGTCTTCTCTTTGTCGATTGACACGTAAAAAGGTTTAATCTTGTAATATTCAGATCCATGTTCAGCGGTGACATGTTCTGCATGGTTGCAAATGCCAGGATCAAAGCAGACAAAAAACATTTGATCTTCATGCAAATTTATATGGAAGAGTCAAAGAATGTAAAAAGTAGTGAATGCAGCGTTGATCTCAGAAATATGACTAATTGAAATAGTAATCAATTGTGATGTTCCATAATATTACACTATTGGTCAATGAAAATGTGGTGAATGACCAGCAATAACCATACTAAACTCAATGCACATGGATGGAAAAAACACTTTAAACACACTGTCAAACCAATCAATAAACAATTTATTTTTCAGTTTTCGTGTCTTCACATTTCCATACACTTCTGTTACACTGTCTTTTGAATGTTATAAAGCTTTTTTGCTGACACAGAAAACATTTTCAAACTGCAGAGTTAAAAACATGTATTCAGGCATCAGCATCTATTTCCAAATGTAAATAGGATCATTTTGATCTAATCTAAATTAGTTGAAACGATAGGAAATAAATTGTCACGAATGATGGGACATCCAGGAACATGCCCACAGCCCACAGCCGCCAGAACCCTAGTGCAGAAGTAAGCCAAACGTTTTTTTTGACAGGCATGCACGCGCACGCACAATCTCAATTGACTCCCCTTGGCATTCTGTTCTCTTCTCAACAAGAGAGCGTTAAAAAAAGGGAAACCACAACCACATCAAATCACCCCTGTAAGGAATCTATCATCTGGCAGCTGAATTTATTCAGTTTGTTTCTTTGAAAACCCTGTTATTTTGTCCCTGAGCAAGACACCTCAATTGCTCCCTGTCCGTTGCTGTAAACAATCACAGTTTTTAACATAAAGAACCGTTACACAAAAGGGAGATAGAAAAGTGTAATATTTTTGGTAGAAACCACTTAGTTCATTTTTGGACATAAGAGACATTCAAGATGTCTAAATTAGACATAAGAATTAGCAGTTGCAGAGTTAGCAGTTGCAGTGTTAACTCAAACATATGAGGTACCATTTTAGCCAAAAACATGTCTACTGTTATGTCTGTTTTTGTTCAAATAGTCGATGTTGTTGGGCATGTCATCTGTTTTTTCGTTATAATGTGCATTTGGTATTGCATTCGCTGTACGTTTTTGTTGGAGTTGTTCACTACTTAGGATTTGAGGTCGTTACTGCTCTGTCGTTGCCACAGGCATTTGTTTAAATTGTTGTTGACTCTTAAATAGTCCATCACCCGACCTCACTCACTTCTGATCACGTGAAGTGCAGTACACGTCTTTGGGTTTGCAAATGAAAGCGACAACAAGTGCACTGGAGAGGCAACAGCAAGACAACCCCCAAAAAGGGTATAGTTTTGAAGGTGGTGGCCACCTTCTCTAGTTTTGCATTTTGCTAGTGTCCTTGTACCTATTGGTAGCATGAGGCAGTACCTGCAGCCCATTCAGGTTGCACAAGTAATCCAGCTCCTCCAGGATGGCACATCCATATGTGCCATTGCAAGAAGGTTTTCCTTTGTCTTCCTGTAGTCCCAAGAGTATGGAGGAGATACCAGGTGATGGATCATAATACAATGAGAGCTGGACAGGCCCGTAGAATAGCATCAACCCAGTAGCAGGACCGGTATCTGCTCTTTAGTGAGGAGGCACTGCCAGAGCCCTACAAAATGACCTCCAGCGAGCTACTAACCTGGCCTCATGTGGCCAGAGTGTGTAGGCAGTTCCTGGATGACAAAGGCATTGATACCATTGACTGACCCTCACGTTCCCCAGACCTGAATGCAATTGAGAACTTCTGGGACGTTATGTATCGCTGCATCAGATGCCGCCATGTAACACCACAGACTGTCCAGGAGCTCACTGATGCCCTGATCCAGGTCTGGGAGAAGATCCCCCAGGACATAATCTGCCATATCATCACACCAGGAGCAGGTCCAGACGTTGTCTGGTGTGCAAAAAGGCATGTGTGTGTCATACACACAACTGAGTCACCTTGTGAGTTTCTGTGATGAAATTCACGCAAGTTCAAACAGCCTGTGGTTTCAGTTGTTCACTTTGATTATCGGTGTGAATTTGAATCCATTCCACAATTTTGGTCTCCATTGGCCATTCTTATGTCATTTTATTCTCAATGAATTACACAATGTACAGTAAAGATTTTTATTTGAAATATATTTTTCATTCGAGACCCAATGTGTGATTTGTGTTCCCTTAATTTCTTTTAGCAATATACATTAACACCAAGCACATGGAGAGACCGCGCTAAAGAACATAAAAACCAGCCCATAGGGAGACCCCACTAAATTATGAAAGACAACAGAGCATGACCACAGGGCAAGATAACAGCATACATAATAAAAAAACAGACCAGACAACAGAGAATATAAAAGTATATATTTAAATGCTGTATCTTTAAATTCTTGTCATTTGGTTGACCTATCCTCTGTCTCCCATCACAAAAATTTAACTCTATTTGATTGATAATCACTAATAGCCTAATTGCGACTTGCCTTCCTGTTGTTGAGGAGTTTATCACACTGTCCTCAAGCTTAGATCACAAAATGAACTGTGTCTTTACAGTGTCTGAGTGGTTTAATATATTGGTTCTCAACTCCAGGCCTTGGGACCAAATGTATTGCTGGTTTTCATTCTAGCCCTCTACATATTTACTCATTTAGACCAGGGACACCAGGTGAATGCAATAACTCTAAGGTAAGATAGAAAACAAGCAGTAGTATGGGTCCCCAGGCTCGGAGTTAAGAAACGCTGGTTTAGTGGATGATCTAGAACACAAGTGAACGTCACCATGCTTAAAGATATTAAATGTCAATTATTATTGTCAAACTTCTCCAAATTACTTCCCTTCATGTGAATTAGTTGCATCTAGGCTTACTATTAAAGTTCCCATACAAGTATTGCATATAGGGGACAAAGAAGTTGTTAGTCATATAATTGAATATGTAACTTGGCTCCTGGACAAACGTAAGCTGGCCTAAATTAAGAATCTGAATAGATATGCCACAACTATATTTTTGGTTTGTTGTGAAATACAGGATGTGTCTTTCCCTGAGACTCATTTTGCAGGTAGCAGGGTTGTGTGTGTACAGCGATCATTAATGCACTAAACCATTTACTGATGGTATATACTAATAATTCATACTAATTGTTCAGTGACACATAGTAAAATTAAAGTGTAATCCAACCAAAAAAAAAGTATTAATTGTAAAACAAAAACACTTTCAGGATGAGTTGAGTAAATCCAAAGAAGTGTACTGTTCATCAGGTGATCAAAAGGTGAGGAAGTTCCTGGACATAAAATGACATGGGAGCAATGACACGGGACTGGACAACGATGTAAACAGATGTCTGTGGGAACAACCGCGAATCCGTAGTCAACACAAACGTACAGGACATGCAGTACCAAATGCACATTTTAACGACAATGCAGACGACATGCACAACGACATCCACCATTTGAAGAAAGACATAACAGTGGACATGTTTTTGGCTTAAATGGTACCTCATACAACTGACATTGAATAACCATCAAGTATTTAAACAAAATGAGTCCAAGTATTTAAGTAATGTACAAAAATACCTACCGCACCCGCAAGAAAAACAATTTCAGTCGGTATTCAATGCTTCCTCTAGGCCGGGGGTATG